>OW121744.1:110113256-110310176 GCA_933228675.1 Stomorhina lunata | reverse complement strand
GTCTATTTTATAGAACTTAACTATGCCACAATGATAGTAATTCCCTTATATTGTCTTTATACAATAGAAAAAATTTATCTGAAAGACGAGAGTGGCTTCCTAAAGGTTATACAGTTCAATCGTTACAAATGAATTTATTCTTTTGATGTCCACATTTTGTAATATTAGCCAAAAGGAAAGTTTAGTAAAACTTTTAGCCTAAACATAAATTAACTTAAACTGAATATTTTTAGGAAGTAATTTATTACTTCATCTTCTTATTGATTTAGAAAAGGAAATTAATTTTGAAATTTTTTTAATATCCAAAAAGGTTTTGTTTCGTTTCCTTACATTATAATCAAAATTATAGCACAAAAGTTTATAATATAAAAATTTAAACATGTTTTTAACTGCGGGTAGTAAGGAAACTGGGTTTCTGGTTGATTGAAGGTTAAATTTAGAATTTTGTAAACATTTTTTATCACGAAAATCGTTAGAATACATAGATTTTTACATTTGAAGTTTGTTTTAAAAGTAGTAGCAATTTATGCAAAAAAATAAAAAAAATTTTGAAAAAAGTTGAAATTAAAAATGTTCATAACTCTGGTAGTGTTAAAGATACCAAGCTATTATTCCATATTTATTAAGCTGAATTAGTTTGCAATATAAAATATTATGAATTATTTGCATAAGTTTGCTTTTATGTAAAATTTAAATAAAAAATTAAACAAACAATTTTTTTAAAAAACCTTTTTAGAAACAGTAGTTTTGTTAAAATCTTTGTATCTTTTTTATACTTAAAGATTTTGGTATGAAATTTTGTATTTATAAAGAATGCACTATTTACAGTTAATATAAGGGAATAATAATTTGCCCGATTTTGCCCCACTCTGAGAAGATATTCAAAGTAATGTTGAACAAAATGTTATTTTTCTCAATTTGTTTTAGGAATGTTTGAATTGCTATAACTTTGTAGCTTGTAGAGATATCGGAATCGGGTCTTAAATTTAAAAAGATTATTTAGTCTTTAATACAAATCAATACAAATTATTTGCTTTAATTTGCGTTCTCATAAAAAATTTAAAACTTTTCAAAACAAATCCTTATTCTTAAATGATTCAATTCCTTTCCATTTTTAGTTATCTCGTCATATTTGTGTGTAGACATTTTGAAGAGCATATTTCTAAATGTCCCATATTTTTGCAATTTTATCCTTTTCATTTCATTTCCTTTAATGAATCCTTAGAGATGCACGAGAAAGATGTTATAGTAAAAGGACATTTTTTTTCAATATAACATTAAAGTGATATAAACAAACAAATATTTTAATAAAAAATTTAAGTGAAACAGAAAGAAGATCTTAAATTTTGGGAATTTTGAAAATCTTAAAAGAAAAAACTCATTTCGTTTCCAGAATAAAAATATCAAAGACATTTTCCTTGAAAGATTTTTTTTTAAAATTAATTTAATTTCCATATGGTTACTAAAAAAATTTTTCCAAGATTTTCATAATTAAAAAAAAACTTTTCTTTATAAAGTTTACATATTTTATTTAAACCTCAATAACTCAACTACTAGTAGATAAATTTGATTGAAATTCAAAATATTTATTCTAAACACTCGAGCCAACATTTTCCTGTGAAATTTGAAAATTTATTATACTACTAAAAGCTTTTAGGTTTCCTTTCTTCTGGAAAATGTAATTTGTTAACCAAAGTGAAACCTATATTTTTTCTAAATTAAATTTTCTAAAATTTATTTCTCTTGTTTTAGATGACAATTCCATTCATAGATTTTAGTCTATATTTTGCAACAAATAAACTCTTAAGAGCTTTTGCTATCACAAGTACCTTTAGCTACAATTTAATACTAAATACTAAAAATTGTTTTCATAGAACATGTCAAAGATATTCAAGATAAAAGATTTTTGTAATAGAAAAATAAATATTTTCATATTAAAAATATGACAATAATAAAAAAAATAGAAACTTTCAATTTAAGTAGATTTTCTGCATCATAGAGCTTTTAAGTGTTGGAGCACGAATAATTTATTAAAAGCTTAAAGAAGTAGTAATAAAGTGATACTAAATTAAGGAAGAAAGATTGAAAAATTTCCTATAAAGATAGGAAATTTTTGCAAAATTTTCTTTAAAAATAGGAAATTTTTGCAAAATTTCCTATAAAAAAAAGGAAATTTTTGCAAATTTCCTATAAAAAAAGGAAATTTTTGCAAAATTTCCTATAAAAAAAGGAAATTTTTGCAAAATTTCCAATAAAAAAAGGAAATTTTTGCAAAATTTCCTATAAAAATAGGAAATTTTTGCAAAATTTCCTATAAAAATAGGAAATTTTTGCAAAATTTCCTATAAAAAATAGGAAATTTTTGCAAAATTTCCTATAAAAATAGGAAATTTTTTGCAAAATTTCCTATAAAAATAGGAAATTTTTGCAAAATTTCCTATAAAAATAGGAAATTTTTGCAAAATTTCCTATAAAAATAGGAAATTTTTGCAAAATTTCCTATAAAAGTAGGAAATTTTTGCAAAATTTCCTATAAAAATAGGAAATTTTTGCAAAATTTCCTATAAAAGTAGGAAATTTTTTGCAAAATTTCCTATAAAAATAGGAAATTTTTGCAAAATTTCCTATAAAAATAGGAAATTTTTGCAAAATTTCCTATAAAAATAGGAAATTTTTGCAAAATTTCCTATAAAAATAGAAATTTTTGCAAAATTTCCTATAAAAATAGGAAATTTTTGCAAAATTTCCTATAAAAATAGGAAATTTTTGCAAAATTTCCTATAAAAATAGGAAATTTTTGCAAAATTTCCTATAAAAATAGGAAATTTTTGCAAAATTTCCTATAAAAATAGGAAATTTTTGCAAAATTTCCTATAAAAATAGGAAATTTTTGCAAAATTTCCTATAAAAATAGGAAATTTTTGCAAAATTTCCTATAAAAACAGGAAATTTTTGCAAAATTTCCTATAAAAAATAGGAAATTTTTGCAAAATTTCCTATAAAAATAGGAAAATTTTTGCAAAATTTCCTATAAAAATAGGAAATTTTTGCAAAATTTCCTATTAAAAATAGGAAATTTTTGCAAAATTTCCTATAAAAATAGGAAATTTTTGAAAAATTTCCTATAAAAAATAGGAAATTTTTGAAAAAATTTCCTATAAAAATAGGAAATTTTTGAAAAATTTCCTATAAAAATAGGAAATTTTTGAAAAATTTCCTATAAAAATAGGAAATTTTTGAAAAATTTCTATAAAAATAGGAAATTTTTGAAAATTTCCTATAAAAATAGGAAATTTTTGTAAAATTTCCTATAAAAATAGGAAATTTTTGCAAAACTTCCTATAAAAATAGGAAATTTTTGAAAAATTTCCTATAAAAAATAGGAAATTTTTGAAAATTTCCTATAAAAATAGGAAATTTTTGAAAAATTTCCTTTAAAATATAGAAAATTTTTGAAAAATTTCCTTTAAAAAATAGGAAATTTTTGAAAAATTTCCTATAAAAAAAGGAAAACTTTGAAAAATTTCCTTTACAAAATAGGAAATTTTTGAAAATTTTCTTTTAAAAAATAGGAAATTTTAGACAATTTTCCTTTCAAAAATAGGAAATTTTAGACAAATTTCCTTTAAAAAATAAGGAATTTTTGAAAAATTTTCTTTAATAAATAGGAAATTTTTTAAAAATTTCCTTTAAAAAATAGAAAAATTTTGAAAAATTTCCTATAAAAATAGAAAATTTTTGAAAAATTTCCTATAAAAATAGGAAATTTTTTAAAAATTTCCTTTAAAATTTTAGACAAATTTCCTTTAAAAAATAAGAAATTTTTGAAAAAATAGAAAAATTTTTAAGAATTTCCTATAAAAATGGAAAATTTTTGAAAAATTTCTTATAAAAATAGGAAATTTTTGAAAATTTTCTTATAAAAATAGGAAATTTTTGAAAAATTTCCTTTAAAAAACAGAAAATTTTTGAAAAATTTCCTTTAAAAAATAGGAAATTTTTGAAAAATTTTCTTTCAAAAATTGGAAATTTTTGAAAATTTTTTCCTTTAAAAAATATGAAATTTTTGAAAATTTTCCTCTAAAAAATAGGAAATTTTTGAAAATTTTCCTCTAAAGAATAGGAAATTTTTGAAAAATTTCCTTTTAAAAATAGGAAATATTTGAAAATTTTCCTTTAAAAAATAGTAAATTTTTGAAAAATTTCCTATAAAAAAATCTATATAAATTTATAATAAAAATTTTCTATATTGTTTAATTCCTTTAAATTTTGAAATTCGTATGTTCTAAATGGTCTTAGTCAGGATAATGTTGTTTATTTATGGTTTTGATAGTCACAATACTTAGATAGGAGATGCTGACTTCATTGTGTTACAGTAGAGGGTCCAGAAATATCACAAATTGTTACAAATTAGAATATTGTGAATTGAAATTCATTGTGAATGAATGAACTTTATATAGAAAAAATTTGATTTAAAAACCTTGAAATTAAATAACTTTTATTTTAATGAAAAAATTACCTAAAAAGAAAGACATGTTTTTGTCTAGTTCCACTTATTTTTTTCATTCACAATAGAGAAGATTTTTACTTCTACTTAGATGACCTCTACTGTTCCATAACTAACCCCTTTCTAATGAACTAAACTCTTGCAGTTTTTGTTACTTTCGAATGTTATTTATGTCTGTGTTTAGTTTGAAGAGGAAAGCATGCTGCTGCATGTTCGTAACCTTTAAACTTTTGCTACAGATAAGTACATTTATACATATGTATATGTATGCAGGAAAACTAATAAAACATAAATGTGGTAAATGGCAAAATATGAATCCTTATGCCTGAGGAATACAAAATAACTAATTCAGGTGTTTTTTTGCTTTAACTAATTGTGGAAGAGAGTTTGATACTGGGAAGCGAATACAAACAGCAAACATGCAAATTTATGGAAACCAAAGCAATTTTTAAAATTTTATTTACCTTTGCAGATTTGGCACAGAGAGGGATTTAGGGTTTTCCAAAATAACTTTAAATGAATTGAAAATAAATTCCCTGTACTAAAAATTTTACATCACTATATAAAATTGTCTTAGTTCATTCACAATAACGCGTTAAGGAGTTTTGTTTAAAATTCCTATAGATATTCTGAATCCAATTTTCAAAATTATGCATTGATTTTTTCTTTTAAATAAGTTTAAAATAATCATTCACAATAGAGTTTTAACAAATTTATTTCATTCACAATTACACAACATTCGATAGAAATTTTTGAAAAATTTCCAATCAAAATATGTTATTTTTCAAAAATTGCTTATAAAAATGAGAAATTTTTGAAAAATTTCCTAAAAGAATTAAGAAATTTTTGAAAATTTTTCTATAAAAATAAATTCTTTTTTAAAAATTTCCTATAAAAATAAAAAATTTTTGAAAAATTTCCTATAAAAATAAGAAATTTTTGAAAAATTTCCTATAAAAATAGGACATTTTTAACAAATTTCCTATAAAAATAGGAAATTTTTAACAAATTTCCTATAAAAATAATAAATTTTTAAAAAATTTCATATAAAAATATAAAATTTAACAAAAAATTCTAAAAAATGAAGACCATTTTAAAAAATTTCCTATAAAAGTAAGAAATTTTAGAAAAATTTCATATCAAAATAAGAATTTTTTGAAAAATTTGAAAAACTTCCTGTAAAAATAAGAAACTTTTGAAAAATTTCTGAAAGAAATAAGAAATTTGTTTAAATTTCCCTAGAAAAATAAGAAATTTGTGTAAAATTTCTTATAAAAACAAGAAATTTTTGAAAAACTTCCTATAAAAATAAGAAATTTTTGAAAAATTTTCTATAAAAATAAGAAAATTTTGAAAAATTTCCTATAAAAATAAGAAATTTTTGAAAAACTTTCCTATAAAAATAAGACATTTTTAAAAAATTAGCTTCAAAAATTATAAAAATAGGAAAATTTGAAAATTTTCTTATAAAAATTAGAAATTTTTTGAAAATTTTCCTATAAAAATAAGAAATGTTTGAAAAATTTTCTATAAATATAAGAAATTTTTGAAAAATTTCCTATAAAAAAAGGAAATTTTTGAAAAATAGGATATTTTCGAAAAATTTCCTATAAAAATAGGAAATTTTTGCAAAATAGGAAACTTTTGAAAAATTGCTTATAAAAATAGGAAATTTTTGAAAAATTTTCTATAAAAAGAGGAAATTTTTGAAAAATTTTTTATAAAAAAAAGATAATTTTTTAAAAATTTTCTTTAAAAATAAGTAAATAAATAAATTTTTGAAAAATTTTCTATAAAATTAAGAAATTTTTTAAAATTTTCCTATAAAAATAGGAAATTTTTTAAAAATTTCCTATGAAAATAGAAAATTTTTTTCTTAAAAAAATAGAAATTTTTGAAAAATTTCCTAATCAAATAAAAAATATTTGAAAAATTTACAATAAAAAAATTTGAAAAATTTCATATAAAAATAAGAAATTTTTAAAAAATTTTCAAATAAAAAAAATAAATAAGAAATTTTTGAAAATTTTTCAAAATAAAAATTAAAAATTTGTGAAAAATTTCCTATAAAAAGAAGAGATAAGAAATATTTCCTATAAAAATAAGACATTTTTGAAAAATTTCCTAAAAAATAGAAGAATTTTTTGAAAAATTTCCAATCAAAATAGGAAATTTTAAAAAAATTTGGTAAAATTAAAATTGGGAAATTTTTGAAAAATTTGCTATAAAGATAGGTAATTTTTGAAAAATTTCTTATAAAAAGATGAAAATTTTGAAAAATTTTCAATAAAAATAAGAAAATTTTGAAAAAATTCCTATAAAAATGAGACATTTTTGAAAAATTTGCTATAAAAAATATAAATTTTTAAAAAATTTGCTATAGAAATTAGATATTTAAAAAAAAAATCTTATAAAAATAAGAAATTTATAAAAAAAACTTCCTATAAAAATAAGAAATATATGAAAAAGTTTCCTATAAAAATAAGAAATTTTCGAATAAATTCCTGTAAAAATAAGAAATTAAAAAAAAAATTCCTACAAAAATAGGAAATTTTTTAATAAAAATCCTACAAAAATAAGAAATTTTGAAAAAATTTCCTATAAAAATAAAAAAATTTTTAAAAATTTCCGATAAAAATAAGAATTTTTTTGAGAAATTTCCAATAAAAATAGGAAACTCTTGAAAAAAATTCCTATAAAAAAAGGAAGTTTTTGAAAATTTCCTATAGAAATAGTAAATTTAAAAATAGGAAAAATAGAAAAATTTCCTATAAAAATAAGAGATAAAAAAAAAATCCTATAAAAATAAGAAATTTTCGAAAAATTTCCTATGAAAATAAGAAATTTTCGAAAAATTTTCTATAAAAATAAGAAATTTTCGAATAAATTCCTGTAAAAATAAGAAAAATTTTCTGTAAAAATAAGAAATTAAAAAAAAAAAATCCAAAAAAAAATAAATTTTTAAAAAAAATTTCCCATAAAAATAAGAAATTTTTAAAAAAATTTCCTATAAAAATAGCAAATTTTTTTTAAAAAATCCTACTAAAATAAGAAATTTTGAAAAAATTTCTTATAAAAATAAAAAAATTTTAAAAAATTTCCGATAAAAATAAGAAATTTTTGAAAAAAATTTAATAAAAATAAGAATTTTTTTAAAAAATTTGGTAAAATTAAAATTGGGAAATTTATATTTGTTTCGAAGCTTTCAAATGAAGTGTTTCGAAAACCAAGTTTTCAAAAGAATTTATTAAGCTTTTTCAATGTTTTCCTAAATTTTTGCCAAAAACCCTATATTTGACCACATGTGTTCATCGAAGGTAAATTTAAGCAAAAAATGTATAAATGTTTCAGTGCTAAATCCATAATTTTCTACTCCTGAAAAACATATTCAGTTAGAAGAATATCTAAAGGATTTTTGCTAAAGCCAATAACATTTTAAGCAAATTAAAAATAAATATGTGAAACACAATTTTTTTTCTTGTAAATGCACTTTAGAAGATTTCAATATAATTTTTGGTTTTAACAAAATTTTACCTCTTTCCTAAATCAAAACATATACATATAAATTTGTGTTCTAAAACCCCCGGGGTAGAACTAAAAATTGATGAAAAAAGTTATGATGAAAAAATATTTTAAGAGAAGAGTAAATTAGTAGTTAAATGCTAAAATATCTTCAGGGATATGCAGCTTGGCGGGGAGTACAAAATGAAAATTTGAAAGAAAAACAAAATTTTTTTTGTTCAAAAAAGTTGGTTTTAGATAAATTTTATGAAGACATCAGATAACCAATCTAGACATATTATATACTAAATTGAAGCTTATTATAACTACTTTCTAAATAAATAGAAACATTTTAAGAAATCTTTAACTTTTTAAATACCTTTTACAAAAATGTGAAAAATCCAGTTAAACCCAAAATTTTTTATACATTGATGAATAGTAATTTTGTAATAAAAAAATTATTTGAAAATATTTTGTAAAGAAATTACACAAGTTCATAAAACTAATGCCACAGAAAAATACAAAAATAGTAGATAATTCCAGTTGTATAGATTTTTCCCAAAATTCCCATAAGAATATTAAAAATTTTTAAAACTGGGGTTTTTCAAATTTTTGGCTTTAACTTCTATACTAAAAAAATATCTTAATAAAGTTATCTTATAAAATGAATAGAAACATATTGGTCTATAAAAGCCTAGATAAAATCTTTTGATTTTAACTTTAGAATTTAAGAAAATTTGCCTTAAACTTAAAATATTTAATCAAAAATTTAAAATTTTTCCAATATATCTTCATAATACTAAAATTAAAACTATTTAATTTCCACTAAAATTCATCTGTCTTAACAATATTCTTTAAACACTATAAACACTTTTAATTTCAAAAACTTGCACCTGCTCTTAAAATATGCATTATATGCCTAAATCCTTATGCCACCATCAAGTTTATAGTCCCTTGAGTTTTTATGCAAAAAAAAAAAACAAATGTTTTACAAAACTAAAATCTACGAAGGAGTCCTAAATAAAATATGAAAAATATGTAAATTTTATAGGATACAAAAACAAAACATATTGATTCTAAAAACAAAACTGTGCATGACCTTGAATATGTTTAACCTAAAAGAATTTATAAAATGTACGTAAGACACATGTAAAAGACATGATATAAGAATATAAATAAGATCCAGAAAAATTTGCATGATTGAAAATAATTTTATTTAAATGATGAAGCAGATGCAAGGTTTAAAAACCTTTAATTAATTTTGTCATAAAAAAGGATATTACGAATAAGGATATACAATATCCTTGAACTAAACAGAGAGAAACAGAACTAGAACTGAACAAGAACAGAACTAGAACAAAAATTTTTGTAAAATTTCCTATAAAAATAGGAAGTTTTTGTAAAATTTCCTATAAAAATAGGAAGTTTTTGTAAAATTTCCTATAAAAATAGGAAGTTTTTGAAAAATTTCCTATAAAAATAGGAAGTTTTTAAAAAATTTTTGAAAAATTTCCTATAAAAATAGGAAATTTTTGAAAAATTTCCTATAAAAATAGGAAATTTTTGAAAAATTTCCTATAAAAATAGGAAATTTTTGAAAAATTTCCTATAAAAATAGGAAATTTTTGAAAAATTTCCTATAAAAATAGGAAATTTTTGAAAAATTTCCTATAAAAATAGGAAATTTTTGAAAAATTTCCTATAAAAATAGGAAATTTTTGAAAAATTTCCTATAAAAATAGGAAATTTTTGAAAAATTTCCTATAAAAATAGGAAATTTTTGAAAAATTTCCTATAAAAATAGGAAATTTTTGAAAAATTTCCTATAAAAATAGGAAATTTTTGAAAAATTTCCTATAAAAATAGGAAATTTTTGAAAAATTTCCTATAAAAATAGGAAATTTTTGAAAAATTTCCTATAAAAATAGGAAATTTTTGAAAAATTTCCTATAAAAATAGGAAATTTTTGAAAAATTTCCTATAAAAATAGGAAATTTTTGAAAAATTTCCTATAAAAATAGGAAATTTTTGAAAAATTTCCTATAAAAATAGGAAATTTTTGAAAAATTTCCTATAAAAATAGGAAATTTTTGAAAAATTTCCTATAAAAATAGGAAATTTTTGAAAAATTTCCTATAAAAATAGGAAATTTTTGAAAAATTTCCTATAAAAATAGGAAATTTTTGAAAAATTTCCTATAAAAATAGGAAATTTTTGAAAAATTTCCTATAAAAATAGGAAATTTTTGAAAAATTTCCTATAAAAATAGGAAATTTTTGAAAAATTTCCTATAAAAATAGGAAATTTTTGAAAAATTTCCTATAAAAATAGGAAATTTTTGAAAAATTTCCTATAAAAATAGGAAATTTTTGAAAAATTTCCTATAAAAATAGGAAATTTTTGAAAAATTTCCTATAAAAATAGGAAATTTTTGAAAAATTTCCTATAAAAATAGGAAATTTTTGAAAAATTTCCTATAAAAATAGGAAATTTTTGAAAAATTTCCTATAAAAATAGGAAATTTTTGAAAAATTTCCTATAAAAATAGGAAATTTTTGAAAAATTTCCTATAAAAATAGGAAATTTTTGAAAAATTTCCTATAAAAATAGGAAATTTTTGAAAAATTTCCTATAAAAATAGGAAATTTTTGAAAAATTTCCTATAAAAATAGGAAATTTTTGAAAAATTTCCTATAAAAATAGGAAATTTTTGAAAAATTTCCTATAAAAATAGGAAATTTTTGAAAAATTTCCTATAAAAATAGGAAATTTTTGAAAAATTTCCTATAAAAATAGGAAATTTTTGAAAAATTTCCTATAAAAATAGGAAATTTTTGAAAAATTTCCTATAAAAATAGGAAATTTTTGAAAAATTTCCTATAAAAATAGGAAATTTTTGAAAAATTTCCTATAAAAATAGGAAATTTTTGAAAAATTTCCTATAAAAATAGGAAATTTTTGAAAAATTTCCTATAAAAATAGGAAATTTTTGAAAAATTTCCTATAAAAATAGGAAATTTTTGAAAAATTTCCTATAAAAATAGGAAATTTTTGAAAAATTTCCTATAAAAATAGGAAATTTTTGAAAAATTTCCTATAAAAATAGGAAATTTTTGAAAAATTTCCTATAAAAATAGGAAATTTTTGAAAAATTTCCTATAAAAATAGGAAATTTTTGAAAAATTTCCTATAAAAATAGGAAATTTTTGAAAAATTTCCTATAAAAATAGGAAATTTTTGAAAAATTTCCTATAAAAATAGGAAATTTTTGAAAAATTTCCTATAAAAATAGGAAATTTTTGAAAAATTTCCTATAAAAATAGGAAATTTTTGAAAAAATTCCTATAAAAATAGGAAATTTTTGAAAAATTTCCTATAAAAATAGGAAATTTTTGAAAAATTTCCGATAAAAATAGGAAATTTTTGAAAAATTTCCTATAAAAATAGGAAATTTTTGAAAATTTTCCTAAAAAAATGGAAATTTTTTGTAAAATTTCCTATAAACATAGGAAATTTTTTGTAAAATTTCCTATAAATATAGGAAATTTTTTGTAAAATTTCCTATAAATATAGGAAATTTTTTGTAAAATTTCCTATAAATATAGGAAATTTAAAAAAAAAAATTCTATAAAAATAGGAAATTTTTGAAAAATTTCCTATTTTTATTTAAAAAATTTAATTAATTTAAATGCATTGCATAGTTTATGTTGTCAATGTTTGCAAACAATATGTTGTGTACTTTAAGGGTTGATTAATTTCTTATGATATTTGGCATTTAATGTTTGTTATGTTCAAGAAATTATTAACAATTATATATATATTATTTTTAAATTAATTTTAATAATAAAGCATTTGTAATGAACTCCTTGTTCTATAATTAACTCAATTATTACCTTTTAATTTTAACATACCTAAAGGCTAAAATGTTAATTTATGTTAATATTTCAACAATTACTCACTTCTGCAAATTCTGTAATAAATTATAGATTTGACTACAGAAAATTATTTACAAGTCAATTGACATTTACATTAAGTAAAACTTGTAGTAATGTTCGAAATCAATTTGTATGCATAGCATAGTTTTAGCTGTCAATGTTTGTAAACAATATGTTGTCTACTTTAAGGCTTGATTTATTTATTACGGTATTTTTCTGCTACTTATAAATAAGTGGAACCATAAAAATGTCCACTCCCCCAGGTGTGTTAGGAATTTTTATTGTTTGTCAACTTGTGAATAGTTTTCCAAAGCGACCTATATTCAAGGTCGCTTTATTAATATATTGTATTTTATGTCAATGATGTTTCCCATAATTAGATAGCTCAGTCTTAAAAAGACAGAGGATTAATAAAATATTGGAAAATATTTGACATTAACTTTTGAGGACATGTTCAGCCTAACGGAAAGATTAAAAATTTCCTAAAGGCGGGGATATATTTAAGTTTATGGGCATAAATTTAATTTTAAGTTCAACAAAATTTTATTAAGAAATTTTTTATATAAAAAATTTTTGTGGCAACTTTCGATTGTATCAAAATTTCAAACAAATTTTTTTTTTGTTAAAACTTTTTATCTTTTGAATGTTTACATACTTTTTCTTTATTATTGCATTTTTTTGTTAAATGATTTTTATATTCAAACCCTTATTTAAAAAAATTACAAAATAAACTACAAGAAATTTGAAGGATTTTTCTTTTATGTTAATATCTGATATCTTTTTTATTTACCGCCTATACAAAATATTAAATTTCAAGACGAAAGAAATCTCAGCTGAATAACTTAAGGATACAAACAAAGAAGACATTTAAAATTTATAACTAAAACCCTACAAGGATATTTTTTTTATTGAATCATACACATTTTTTTAATGACAAGGATTATAACGGAAGTTTGTTAAAAAAATATTCAATACAATAATATCAAATTTCAAAATATTTTAGTTTTTTTTTATTCTTAAATCCTTATAAAATAAAGAAGCCCTTCAAAATTTTGTAAACTAAATCTTCTCACTGTGACATCAAAAGACTTTCTCCTTTTTTACTCTATTCTTATAATTATAGGAAATTTTTTAAAAATTTCCTATTTTTATAGGAAATTTTTCAAAAAATTTCATATTTATATAGGAAATTTTTCAAAAATTTCCTATTTTTATAGGAAATTTTACAAAAATTTCCTATTTTTATAAGAAATTTTTCAAAAATTTCCTATTTTTATAGGAAATTTTTCAAAAATTTCCTATTTTTATAGGAAATTTTTCAAAAATTTCCTATTTTTATAGGAAATTTTTCAAAAATTTCCTATTTTTATAGGAAATTTTTCAAAAATTTCCTATTTTTATAGGAAATTTTTCAAAAATTTCCTATTTTTATAGGAAATTTTTCAAAAATTTCCTATTTTTATAGGAAATTTTTCAAAAATTTCCTATTTTTATAGGAAATTTTTCAAAAATTTCCTATTTTTATAGGAAATTTTTCAAAAATTTCCTATTTTTATAGGAAATTTTTCAAAAATTTCCTATTTTTATAGGAAATTTTTCAAAAATTTCCTATTTTTATAGGAAATTTTTCAAAAATTTCCTATTTTTATAGGAAATTTTTCAAAAATTTCCTATTTTTATAGGAAATTTTTCAAAAATTTCCTATTTTTATAGGAAATTTTTCAAAAATTTCCTATTTTTATAGGAAATTTTTCAAAAATTTCCTATTTTTATAGGAAATTTTTTAAAAATTTCCTATTTTTATAAAAAATTTCCTATTTTTATAGGAAATTTTTCAAAAATTTCCTATTTTTATAAAAAATTTCCTATTTTTATAGGAAATTTTTCAAAAATTTCCTATTTTTATAGGAAATTTTTCAAAAATTTCCTATTTTTTATAGGAAATTTTTCAAAAATTTCCTATTTTCATAGGAAATTTTCCAAAAATTTCCTATTTTTATAGGAAATTTTTCAAAAATTTCCTATTTTTATAGGAAATTTTCCAAAAATTTCCTATTTTTATAGGAAATTTTCCAAAAATTTCCTATTTTTATAGGAAATTTTCCAAAAATTTCCTATTTTTATAGGAAATTTTTCAAAAATTTCCTATTTTTATAGGAAATTTTCCAAAAATGTCCTATTTTTATAGGAAATTATTCAAAAATTTCCTATTTTTATAGGAATTTTTTCAAAAATTTCCTATTTTTATAGGAAATTTTTCAAAAATTTCCTATTTTTATAGGAAATTTTTCAAAAATTTCCTATTTTTATAGGAAATTTTTCAAAAATTTCCTATTTTTATAGGAAATTTTTCAAAAATTTCCTATTTTTATAGGAAATTTTTCAAAAATTTCCTATTTTTATAGGAAATTTTTCAAAAATTTCCTATTTTTATAGGAAATTTTTCAAAAATTTCCTATTTTTATAGGAAATTTTTCAAAAATTTCCTATTTTTATAGGAAATTTTTCAAAAATTTCCTATTTTTATAGGAAATTTTTCAAAAATTTCCTATTTTTATAGGAAATTTTTCAAAAATTTCCTATTTTTATAGGAAATTTTTCAAAAATTTCCTATTTTTATAGGAAATTTTTCAAAAATTTCCTATTTTGATAGGAAATTTTTCAAAAATTTCCAATTTTTATAGGAAATTTTTCAAAAATTTCTTGTTTTTTTCGGAAATTTTATAAAAATTTCTTATTTTTATAGGAAATATTTCAAAAATTTCTGATTTTTATCGGAAATTTTTCAAAAATTTCTTATTTTTATAGGAAATTTTTCAAAAATTTCCTATTTTTATAGAAAATTTTTCAAAAATTTCTTTTTTTATAGGAAATTTTTCAAAAATTTCCTTTTTTATCGGAGATTTTAAAAAAATTTCCTTTTTTATCGGAGATTTTAAAAAAATTTCCTATTTTTAAAGAAAATTAAAAAAAAAAAATTACTTTTTATGGGAAATTTTTCAAAAATTTCCTTTTTTATAGGAGTTTTTTTTTTAAATTTCCTATTTTTTGTCGGAAATTTTTCAGAAATTTCCTTTTTATGGGAAATTGTGCAAAAATTACTTATTTTTACATATTTTTTTTTTTCAAAATTTCAGGGTTTTATTGGATATTTTTCAAAAATTTCCTATTTTTATAGGAAATTTAAAAAAAATTTCTTTCTTTTATAAAAAAATTTTAAAAAATTTCTTATTTTTTTTCGGAAATTTTAAAAATTTCTTATTTTTATCGGAAATTTTTACAAAATTTCATATTTTTATGGGAAATTTTTCAAACATTTCTTAATTTGCTGTTCTAATTCTATTTTAGGCAAAATTTCAGTTTTAGGACTTTCTTATTCTAGTTAATGTGTAGAAATTTTTCCACTTACCAAAGCATTTGGTTTCCCCGACCGATCATCGACCCATAGCAGCACCATATCCGAACCAGCCATTTTGCCCGTTTTGTGCGAAAAACCCAATCCTATAAAACCTTGGGTATTAACAGTTACTCTAAAGTAAATATCCGAAGCTTTGGTCCACCATTCCAAAATATACAAGCCGTTGGCATCCATCATTTCCATGCGATGCCAGTCGCTGTGATGAACACCCGTGGACGATGATGTTGATGAGCTAGAGTTTAAGGGCTCCTGAGAGTCATTATGATTATTGCTGCTGTGATGTGAACCATGATGTTGTTGATGTTCATGAGGCCAGGCAATTAGCTGAGTGATTAGTACCGTAAAGAGGAAGGAGGTCAATAGGAGTTGCTGTGGTTTGGGGACCAAGGGAAGAAGGGACATTTTGTTTTTTAGCAGAAATACTTGGAAGTTGTTATTTTTAGTAATTTTCTTCGATTTTTGTTATAATTTTGATTTACTTTTTTTAATAATTATTTATTTTCTTTATATATTTTACGAACACATTTTTAATTTTCTTCTTTTTCGATTTCTTTGTTAAACTTCTAGGATATTTTTTTTAATATTAATTTCACCACTTTTTACCACGATCTTTTGTAACACTGTTTGGCCGCTAATCCTGGGCTACAGCACAAACAGGGTTGTATTTTCTTTAAATATTAACACAGAAATTCTCTGAGCACGGTTTTAGAACAAAAGAGAGCTTGTTTTTTCTAGGTACACATTTGAGGGAGAGAGTGAGGATCACTCCATAAATAGCACGCGTAATCCTAGTGTAATTGTTGAATTTAATGTATTTATAGAAATGTGTGTGTATTTGAGGATCTTTTTTGTGAAGCAGCTGTCGTTTTTATAACTTCCGATGAACAGCGGTTTTGTTGTTTATCTGTCAGGCCGAAATAATTGACAGTTGGTTCTATTTATTTAACGAACACTAAGAGACAAACAAAAGCCTAATGACTGGTTTGAACACCTTTTCTTTTTTTTATGCTCAAGAATTTTTTTTGATGAATTTTAAGGCTTTTGATAATTTGAAATTTTAGTATATTTTTTAATAATTTCACTTTATTATTGGATTATAAATATTTTGAAAATTTTTTAGGTTTTAAAATTTTCTTTAAAACTGATCACTTTTTGTTATTTTCCAATTATTAAATTTTTTGTTTAAATCCTTTATAATTTTTCACTTTATTCCACTTCTCTACTCTAACACATCCTCGCTTCACGCTAACTCCTTTGCGAATGCCACCGCTGTGCGTCAAAAGAACTAGTTTGACCTGATATTTTGTCTTACTCTCTCTCTCACTCTCTCTTTTAACAAAACTCTCTCTTCTCCCTTCTCTTTTTGTTACTCTTTGCTCTTTTATTCTTTAAGTTTTACCTCTTGTTGTCTGTTCAAAAATACCGGCTTTTATGTATTTGCTTAGTTTTTATTATAGTTTTTACCTGCTTGGAAATTTTTGCCAGTTGTTCGCCAAATCTTGTCAAACGAACTAGGCTTGGCTTATAAACAGCTTAAGTCGGGCTTAGCCCATAACCTAAAACCCATTTAACAGGAATTTCACCAGTAAAAACTTCTGAGTGTCATATGAAAAATTGAAGTCGTATCTCAAAATATGGATTCTGATCAAGCCAGGAAGTTAGAATGTGACCAAGTTGATTAAGTACTTGAACTTATAGCTTATAACGCCGGAGTCATGGGGGTTTTCATTTTGACAATCTTAAAATACTTGTCAAGCCAGAAATCTGATCGTATTTTGTTTTAACCCGGGCACGCTTGCAGAAATCCAGAGGCTGAACCCAATTTTCGACAGTTATCAAGCATATATTTTCCGATTCTTCTGCAATTTCACCTTCGATATTTGAACGAAGTTCATCAAACATCGCTTTCTTGTTGACATAGACCATACACTTGACGTAGCCCTACAGGAAATAGTTCAACGGCTTCAAATCGCACGACCGAGGCGGTAAATCGACTAGACCATTTCGTCTAATTGGGGCCAAAAATTCGGTTTTCATTGAACGATAGCGATTGCCACTCACAGTAACGTACCGGTGTTCATCGTCACGAAAAAAGTACGACCCAACGACGCCACTGGCCAATAAACCGCACCAAACCGTAATTTTTTCGGGATGGCTCATGGAGTACGTGTGAATTGCTGCCTGATCAATAACGCATATTATGTTTATTGATGAAGCCATTCAGCCAGAAATGAGCCTCATCGCTCAAGATGATTCTTCACTTAACACTGAGGCCACTGACTTTGAATTTCGGTAGTTAATTTTAATAATGGCGATGAGTCCAAAGACATGACCACGTTTGCACAGTGAGCCGTTCGATTCGAGACAAATGCCCTCTCGCAGCCGCAACTAACATGTTGAACAGACGCTGCAGTTTCGTACTTTCTCAGCTACATTTATCTTAGACCACTTACTTTGGAATGGCTTCAAGATAAATCCATCTAATGTTAGCCCCGACCTAGAATTCCACACGGGTTTTTTACCACATCTTGAACTAGATTGCTCAGACAACCTGCTTTGTAACATATTAGATCTTAATATGACTAAGCAATAGATGGCGCTGCAACAATGTATAAAACATTATCGAATTTCTCGTAAAAGAGATGCTTAATGTCAGGAGCACACAACAATTCTAAAATGTTCCTCCTTTAAGATCTAGAATTTAAGTTTAGACATCGACAAATAGAGGTACATTTCTTTGAGAAAGACCCCTACTTACTATCAAATAGTGGTGATGATCTTACTTACTCTTTCAAATGGCCAATATTTACAACCTGTTAAGGTGAAAGCCCGAGGCATATTTAAGAAATCCATGCGCTTCGATCTTATGCTCATATGCTCCAATTTCGTAGGACTAGCTTTGAAAGATTTTCCTCTACTTGTTCTTCCATCGAAGTTTCAAACGTCCTCTTCTAACATTAGAAGGACCGTTTTTGTTCTACTTTCACAGTAAAGTAATGAGAGGAGATCAGTGTCGACAGTTGAGATGAAGGATAACCAAAATATGTCTGGGCTTATCAGAATCGTTGCTTGGTATCCAAGATCATCAGTAGTGATGATCTAGTGATCATTAACTCTCAGTTGTTGAAATTGTTGTTGTAGATAATAAATAATTTCGTCCCACATCTAGAGGAGTTTTGATCTGCTGAAGATGGTGAAACACAACCTCTAAAAGATGCCTTCACATCTGGATCAGATTCTCAGCTTTTCATGTTTCGACTCCAGAAAAACAAGAAGTTCATTTCAATTAGACTAAAGCGAAAACGGTCGGAACTAGAATTAAAGGAAGGAACTGGAATGGAAGGAACTACAAGAGAAGGATGATGAAAGTGAGAAATTAAGGAAGGATAGATGAAATAAAGAAAGAAAGGAAGGAAAGGAAGGATAGGAAGAATGAAACCAGTTAATAGGAAGGAAGAAATTAAGAAAAATGCCACCAAAGGAATAAGGCAGTAAAGAGGAAAAGTGGAGTAAGCAAAGAGGAAGAAATGGAGGAAGGTAGGTGGAAGGAAGCGAAGATTAACTAGAAATGACTGAGGAAGGACGTAATTTGGAAGAAAAGGAGATGGAGAAGTAGGAAAGATTGGAAGAAATTTAGAAAGGACGAATGAATAGATAAAAGGAAGGAAGGAGGAAAAGAAGGAGCATAAAAGATGGAAGGAAGACAGGACGGAAGGAAATAATTGGGAAAAAGGAGGACGGAAGGTGGAAAGAAGGTGAAAAAAGGAAGGTGGAAGTAAATAAGTATGGAAGAAGGAAGGTTTGAACGAGAATGGATAAAAAGAGTTAAAACAATCCAAAGAAAGGAGGAAGAAGTAACTAAGTAACGGATGGATGCTCATCAAAATTTTGAATATTATATCTTAAGTGTCAGAATAGCGAAATCAAGGAAACACATCTCGGTGTCTCGACTCTGTTATATGGGTCTTACGGTTAATGATTGGTTTTAAAGTGCAAGTCTCAACTTTATGCTTGCTAATAAAATCGAAATTCCAAAGATTAAGGTTATGACAGTCTAGTTCAACCTTATTCCTTTCCAAAACCAGTTTCAACAAAACTAGTTTCAAAAATTATCTTCCATCCTCACAGCTATTTCCAATTGGGCTCTTTATGCATTTATTATGGCGCAAAATTGTATTATTTCAAACCTGCTGCCAATATCTACTTGGTACACAAATATCTAAATATGTCCATGTGAATATAGTTTTCGCTCTTCTCTCATAAATATTGATAATACCATTCTGCTCTTTTTCGTATCTATAGGTACTTTCTTGGCTCAGCGTCGTCATGCTGAGAATTTTGTGTAACTAAATTTTAAAGTCATGGTGTTGGATATTGTATTCTCGTACCCCATCAATATTCATCCATCGCTTTATAATGAAAAATTTTCATTTACACACGATCATATATATTAATTGTTTTTCTTTTGTATTATTTAGAGTTTTTGCTACTACGCCTTTTTGCTTACTTTGACATACCCTACGGCAGGCGTTGGTGATGGTGCAGGTGCAAGTTGAGGATTAGGGAAGAAGGTTATCTCTGAAAATCTTGTAAATGAAACCAATTATAAAACAAAAAGTCGTTATAGTTTTTTAAAGGGTGAAAGAAAGAATTTGTATGAAAAAGTTATTGGAAGGCATGAGGATGACAGGAACGGATGAAGGATAAATGTGCCAGGAAGGAGTAAGGAAGGTAAGAGGATGAATATATGGTTGGGAAAAAAGTTGGATGGAAGGAATGAATTTTTGAATGAGTGAAGAAATTAAGGAAGACGTGGAAGAAGAAAGTAGGGAGGAGAAAGCTAGATGGAAGGAGGAGATGAAAGAAGGAGGAAAATAGAGGAAATAAATTAGAAAGAAGTAAGTAAGGAATCATTGAAGGAAGAATCTATTAAAGAGGAAGGAAGTTAAAATAAAGGAATAAATGAGGAAGATTAGGGGAAGGTTCGTGGATGAAAGAAAGGTGTAAGTCAGGAAAGCGGATATGTACACCTACTACACCTTTGAGTCTGAGAATTGGAAAAAGGAACGATGAAGGTGAAAGAAGGATGGAATGGGAAAATAAGGAGAAAGATAAATGAAAGGAAGAAGAAGTTAAGGTGATAAAGGTGAAAGCAGGATGAAAGGAGGAAGAAGAGAGAAAGAAAGTAGAAAGAAATAAGAATGAAAAAAGCTAGTAAAGGGAATGAAAGGGCGAAGGAAGAAAAAAGAAGCCAGTAAAGAGGAATGAAAGTATAAAATTGAAGAAATGAGGAAGATTAGAGATCGGAACGGGGATAACCGAAAGAGGGAAGATGAAAAGAAGAAGAATGATATGAAGTTGGAAATAACTTAAATAACTTAACCTTAAATTTTGAATCCGATGTTCCTTCCACATCAGAAGGAATGAAGAAGGATGAAAAGAGCTATATAGGAAGGAAGGGGAAGTGACGAACGCTGAATGAGGGTTGAAGGAAGAAAATTACTAAGGAAGAAACGGCAGAGTAAAGGAAGAATGAGGAAGATTAGAGATAGGAACGAGGATGGATGAAAGAGGGAGAATGAAAAGAAGAAGAATTCTAGGAAATAGGAAATGTTCTAAATCTGAATTTTTGAATCTGATGTGGAAGGAAACAGGAAGAAAGAAGGAAGGAAAGAGGTAGGTAGGAAGAAAGGGAATGGAAGAAAATAAGGTGGAATGAGGAAGGATTTATGGAAGAAAGTGAGAAATAAAGGAAGGATTGATGGAATAAAGGAAGTAAGGAAGATAAGAAGGAGAAGGTAAGCAAGGATGGAACGAGGAATGAGGGTGAAAGGAAAGTTGTTTAAAAGGAGTAAGAAAGAAAAGCAGAATAAAGGAGGGAGAAAGGAAAGGGAGCAATTAAAGGGAAAAAGGAAAGTGGATGAAATGGAGTAAAGAAGAAAGGCAGAATAAAGGAAGAAATAAAAGAAGAATCATGGAAGGAATGAAAGAAGGAGAATAAATTAAGTAAGTAAGTAAGTAAGTAAGGAAGAGGAAGGAACAAATTAAGAAAGAAGCCAGTAAAGATAAAGCGTGGAGGAAGGAAATATAAATAAAGAAACAAGACAGTAGAGAGGAGGAAGTAATAAGGAATGGAAAGAAAGGAAGAAAGAAGGAATGAACGAAGAAGGTAGGATTGAGGGAACCAACGAGAAATGAGGGAACAAAGTGGAAGGAAATTAGTAAGGTAGAGAGGAAAAAATTTAGGAAGAATGGATGAAATAAAGGAAGCTAGCAAAGAAAAAGGATGAATGGAAGGAAGAATGGGAAAAAAGGATGAGAAAAGGTGAAGAAAAGGAGGTGGAAGCCAGGAAAGAGGAAGTATGGAAGGAGGAAGCTTAGAGAAAGGTGCGAGAATGGATGAAAAGAAGCAGAAAAGTTGGAAGGAGGAAGCAATTGAAGAATTAAGGAAGAAGCCAGAAAGCAGAAAAGGTATGTCAAATAAATTTTGGAATCTTAATAAAGAAATGAAGGAAGAAGGATAGAGGAAGGAAAGTGGAATGAAGGAAGGTGGAGTAAAAGGAGGAAGTAAGGAAGAGATTTAGGTAGAAAGAAAGAAAGGATAGAAGGAAAAACGGAGTTAGGAAAGAATGTGGGAATTAGGAGGGAGAAAGAAGAAGAAAAGAATGGGAAAGCCAGAAAAGTAAAAGTATAGAAGGTAAAAGGTTAGAGAAAGGTACAAGAATGAATGGAAAGAAGGAGGATACAAGGAAGGAGAAAGAAATTAAAGAATTAGGAAGAAAGCCTGGAACCATAATGGAAAAGAAAAGGTATGCCAACTAAAGGTGAAGAAAAGAAGGAGAATGCCAGAAAAGTAAAAGTATCGAAGGTGAAAGGTTAAAGAAAATTATAAGAAAATTAAAGAAAATTACAAGAATGGATGGAAAGAAGGGGGAAACCAGGAAGGAGAAAGAAAATACAGAATAAGAATAGAGGCCAGAAACCCGAATGAAAAAGAAAATGTATGCAAAATAAATTTTGGAATCCCAGCGAAGAAATGAAGAATAAAGTTCGATCAATTAAACTCTGGAATCGTTAAGAAAGAAGCTTTGCGCATTTTCAATTTAAAGAAAGGAAACTCTTCCATATTTTTTTATGAAATTCATTTGCCTACCCTAGCGCTTCTCCAATTCGACCACTACCACTCCTCCCAAAAGTTCTTATTTGTTATACATTTCATTTAGTTTTGTAATTTTAAAATTCAATACATGTAAACCGTCCGTCCAGACAATGTACATTTGAGTCAGCCGTCTCAAGCGCTGCAGTGGCAGAATTGTGCTATGCGCTTGCGCATCATTCTCATCTTTCGAAAAACAAAACAAAAAAACATTCAGCAGCAAAATTTTTTGTGTGTGTCTGTCTGTGCCTATCCACCACAAAACAAGTCCAATACACGTAGTACTCGTAGATGTAGTATAAATTAAAGAAGTCTTCTTATGAAACTTCAAAAATACTTAAAATACAAAAAAAAAAAATCAAGGAACAACAAAAAATGTACCCTCCCTGAATAATGAATATTGAACTAAAAATGAGCCAAAGTGATCGTTTTGCTATAAAACAAGATTGTGCCTGCCTTTAGTTGCCTATAAAGACTTTTGGGTTTGGACTGACTCACTAACTGAGTTGGTCGTTTAGTATTCTGCTTTTGTTATACTTATGTTTAGATGGACAGACTGATGGGACAGAGAGATTGGTAGCAGTTTTTGTAATAGGTTGGTTTGTGGCTAAAAAAGAGTTAGTTCATTGAAATTAAAACGTTTAATCGGTTTCAAAATTGGATAACTAACAAAAAAGACTTCCAAGAAATAAAGCGACATCTATTGATTTATAAAGAGTCGAAGTGGTTTTAGTCAGAATACAATCGTTGAACATGTTTCCTTGTTATATCCAAAGATCTCTCGGGATCAATATTAGATCAAACCTCAAGGCATTATATCATTGGATCGTAGTTTTACCGAGAAGGTAGTTAAAAGATCCTGGACTATAGAGCGAGTTATAGTAAAGTTAGAATAAAGTAGAAGTAGAGAAGTAGTAGATTTGTGGTAAAGTAGTAGCAGTAGAAGTACAGTATAAGTAGCAGTAGTTGAACAGAGTAATTTGTGTACAGTAGAGTATCATTCGTTTACTCGATTACTCTTCGACCCTAGTTGTATGTTTGTCTTTCAAACCCTCCACCAAAACTGCCAATTTTATTATTGTTTAATGTTGCTGTTACGGTATTTGCTCTTGTCAAAGTTTTACTCATAGTTTTTGCTACTAGTACGACTTTTTTTCTTACCTGACTCTACCTCACAACTCCAAACTATAGTTTAGTTTTTGTTTTTTTTTCGTCAATTTACTTTTGTTGAATGTGTGAACCGGTGTTTGAGTATGAGTCTGACGTCCGTCCGTCCCTCTCCAGAGTTTGTTTTTGTTCTGGTTCGTTGAGCTGCAATTTTTGTGTGTATTAGCTGTTGCATTGTTCGACTTTGATGTGTTTGAATGTTAATAAAAGTCGGGATTTAGAGTAGAGACGTTTAAACCATTATTTGCCGGAATTTTGTGGTTTTGTCGAGACTATAAAAATGTTTGTTTAAGGGAAGAGGAATGAGTATTTTTTTTTAGATTTTAATTGCTGACTAAATTAAAAACGAAATGATGCGTAAGGAAGCCCTGGCTAGAATTGGTTTTTTGTGGAGGAAGAAGACTTTAAAGTTAATTGAATACTAAAAATGAAGGCTAAGGTTTTTTATGTTAAATATTTTGACTTTTTGAAACTAGAATGAAATATTTTCATAGGAACATTGTATGTATGGGATATAAATTTTTTACAGGTACATTAAAGTTATTCCCATGACAGTTGAGTCATTAAAATGCATTAAAAATTCTAGTTATGAAACAGGCACACAACATCGGAGTAAAGTTTTTTATAAAAAATTTTAGTCGATGTAAAGTTTTCTATAGAAAACTTTAGTCGGAGTAAAATTCTCTATAGAAAACTTTAGTCGGAGTAAAATTTTCTATAGAAACTTTAGTCGGAGTTAAGTTTTCTGTAGAAAACTTTAGTCGGAGTAAAGTTTTCTATAGAAAACTTAAGTCGGAGTAAAATTCTCTATAGAAAACTTTAGTCGGAGTAAAGTTTTCTATAGAAAACTTTAGTCGGAGTAAAGTTTTCTATAGAAAACTTTAGTCGGAGTAAAGTTTTCTATAGAAAACTTTAGTCGGAGTAAAGTTTTCTATAGAAAACTTTAGTCGGAGTAAAGTTTTCTATAGAAAACTTTAGTCGGAGTAAAGTTTTCTATAGAAAACTTTAGTCGGAGTAAAGTTTTCTATAGAAAACTTTAGTCGGAGTAAAGTTTTCTTTAGAAAACTTTAGTCGGAGTAAAGTTTTCTATAGAAAACTTTAGTCGGAGTAAAGTTTTCTATAGAAAACTTTAGTCGGAGTAAAGTTTTCTATAGAAAACTTTAGTCGGAGTAAAGTTTTCTATAGAAAACTTTAGTCGGAGTAAAGTTTTCTATAGAAAACTTTAGTCGGAGTAAAGTTTTCTATAGAAAACTTTAGTCGGAGTATAGTTTTCTATAGAAAACTTTAGTCGGAGTATAGTTTTCTATAGAAAACTTTAGTCGGAGTATAGTTTTCTATAGAAAACTTTAGTCGGAGTAAAGTTTTCTTTAGAAAACTTTAGTCGGAGTAAAGTTTTCTATAGAAAACTTTAGTCGGAGTAAAGTTTTCTATAGAAAACTTTAGTCGGAGTAAAGTTTTCTTTAGAAAACTTTCGTCGGAGTAAAGTTTTCTTTAGAAAACTTTAGTCGGAGTAAAGTTTTCTTTGGAAAACTTTAGTCGGAGAAATACTTAAAAATCTTTTAGTGTATAACAGTTTTCTATAAAAAACTTTTACTGTACAAAATTTTCTATAGAAAACTTTTAGTGTATAACAGATTTCTATGGAAAGGGTTTACTGTATAACAGTTTTCTATAGAAAACTTTTACTGTATAACAGTTTTCTATAGAAAACTTGTACTGTATAATAGTTTTCTATAGAAAACTTTTACTGTATAACAGCTTTCTATATAAAATTGTTACTGTATAACAGTTTTCTATAGAAATCCTTTAGTGTATAACTGTTTTCTATAGAAAACTTTTACTGTATAATAGTTTTCTATAGAAAACTTTTACTATACATATAACAGTTTTATATAGAAAACTTTTACTGTATAACAGTTTTCTATAGAAAACTTGTACTGTATAACAGTTTTCTATAGAAAACTTGTACTGTATAACAGATTTCTATAGAAAACTTTTACTGTATAACAGTTTTCTATAGAAATCCTTTAGTGTATAATTGTTTTCTATAGAAAACTTTTACTGTATAATAGTTTTCTATAGAAAACTTTTACTATACATATAACAGTTTTATATAGAAAATTTTTTTGGTATAATAGTTTCATATAGAAAACTTTCACTGTATAACAGTATTTTATAAAAAACATTTACTGTATAACAGTTTTCTATAGAAAGCTTTCACTGTATGACAGTTTTCTATAGAAAACTTTAACTGTATAACAGTTTTCTATAAAAAACTTTTACTGTATAACAGTTTCCTATAGAAAACTTTTACTTTTAAAAGTTTTATACAAAAATCTTTTACTTTATAAAAGTTTTCTATTGAAAACTTTTACTGTATAACAGTTTTCTTTAAAGAATGTTTCCTGTATAACATTTTTCTATAGAAAACTTCTAATACAAAACAGTTTTCTATAAAAAACTATTACTGTATAACAGTTTTCTTTAGAAAACGTTTACTGTACAACAGTTTTCTATAGAAAACTTTTAGTGTATAACAAATTTCTATATAAAAGGTTTACTGTATAACAGTTTTTTATGGAAAACTTTTACTGTATAACAGTTTTCTATAGAAAACTTTTACTGTATAACAGATTTATATAGAAAACTTTTACTGTATAACAGTTTTCTATAAAAAACTTTTACTGTATAACAGTTTTCCATAGAAAACTTTTAGTGTATAACAGTTTTCTATAAAAAGCTTTTACTGTATAACAAATTATTTAAAAAAACTATGATTCCTTTATCTATTAAAGCGCTATACAAATTTTTTACCTACATCCAATTTTGAATAATTTCTTCCCCTTCAAAAGGAACAACTGCATTTTTATTAATTATCAAAAAACTTCGAACAATAGAACCACTTAATAATCAAAAATGTTATTTGTTAAATTAAAGGCTGACGATAATGAACTATTATCCCTACGGCTATTAATAATCCCATTTTCTACAAATGTTTTAGCGAGTAGAGGTACAACTGCATAGGTTCAATTTAAACTATTCACAAAAGTATCAACATCCCTACAGATGTTTCTTGTCAGTTTTTTTTTTCGAAAAAAAAAAAATAAAGTGTGCGGCTGCTGTTTGGGGTCCTTCGTTTTTCAAACAACCAATTAGGGATGGACGGATGCTTGGCTGTTGCTGCATTGAAATTTCTCTGCCACATGCTCGTCGTTATTTGGTTTGTCATTTTTAAAGATATTTTCTTTATGATGCATCAAAATGCCTTCAATAGTATTAACCAATTGATAAAACTTATTTTTCATTTTCAAGTTCTTAAATGTTTCACATCTGTAACGATAATTGAAAGAAAAAAAGTTTGCCAACCAGTTTGAAGCCTGAGAAATTTTATGAAAGAGCCTTTTGCTGGAATTTATGGAATAAAAAACGAAACATATTTCAAAATGCCCTACAATGCAATTAGAGATCTACTCCAGTTTTTAGGCAAAATGTCAAAAATTTATTATTTTTATGGAAATTTTTTAAAAATTTCTTATTTTGTAGAAAATTTTTCAAAAATTTCCTATTTTTATAGGAAATTTTTCAAAAATTTCCTATTTTTATAGGAAATTTTTCAAAAATTTCCTATTTTTATAGGAAATTTTTCAAAAATTTTATATTTTTATAGGAAATTTTTCAAAAATTTCCTATTTTTATAGGAAATTTTTCAAAAATTTCCTATTTTTATAGGAAATTTTTCAAAAATTTCCTATTTTTATAGGAAATTTTTCAAAAATTTCCTATTTTTATAGGAAATTTTTCAAAAATTTCCTTTTTTTATAGAAAATTTTTTAAAAATTTCCTTTTTTTATAGGAAATTTTTCAAAAATTTCCTTTTGTTTATAGGAAATTTTTCAAAAATTTCCTATTTTTATAGGAAATTTTTCAAAAATTTCCTATTTTTATAGGAAATTTTTCAAAAATTTCCTATTTTTATAGGAAATTTTTCAAAAATTTCCTATTTTTATAGGAAATTTTTCAAAAATTTCCTATTTTTATAGGAAATTTTTCAAAAATTTCCTATTTTTATAGGAAATTTTTCAAAAATTTCCTATTTTTATAGGAAATTTTTCAAAAATTTCCTATTTTTATAGGAAATTTTTCAAAAATTTTCTATTTTTATAGGAAATTTTTCAAAAATTTCCTATTTTTATAGGAAATTTTTAAAAAATTTCCTATTTTTATAAGAAATTTTTAAAAAATTTCCTATTTTTATAGGAAATTTTTAAAAATATGCCAATTTTTATAGGAAATTTTTCAAAAGTTTCCTATTTTTATAGGAAATTTTTCAAAAATTTCCTATTTTTATAGGAAATTTTTCAAAAATTTCCTATTTTTATAGGAAATTTTTCAAAAATTTCCTATTTTTATAGGAAATTTTTCAAAAATTTCCTATTTTTATAGGAAATTTTTCAGAAATTTCCTATTTTTATAGGAAATTTTTCAAAAATTTCCTATTTTTATAGGAAATTTTTCAAAAATTTCCTATTTTGATAGGAAATTTTTCAAAAATTTCCTATTTTTATAGGAAATTTTTCAAAAATTTCCTTTTTTTATAGAAAATTTTTTAAAAATTTCCTTTTTTTATAGGAAATTTTTCAAAAATTTCCTTTTGTTTATAGGAAATTTTTCAAAAATTTCCTATTTTTATAGGAAATTTTTCAAAAATTTCCTATTTTTATAGGAAATTTTTCAAAAATTTCCTATTTTTATAGGAAATTTTTCAAAAATTTCCTATTTTTATAGGAAATTTTTCAAAAATTTCCTATTTTTATAGGAAATTTTTCAAAAATTTCCTATTTTTATAGGAAATTTTTCAAAAATTTCCTATTTTTATAGGAAATTTTTCAAAAATTTCCTATTTTTATAGTTAAGTTTTCTAAAACCTCTTATTTTTGTTTAAAATTTTTTAAAATTATAGGGAGGTAGGGTGCTCTTTTTAAAAAAAAGTATTTTCCAAATTCCTTTTTCATTTGCTGCTGCTTTATTGTCACTCCTTAGAAGTTACAATACCGGTTTAATACCTTGTCAGGGAAAAAGTCCAATAAAAAGAAACTGAAATAAGAGAGAAACCTAAATCGCAGACTTTTCAAATCATGATTATCATCCGCTTTTAGTTGTTCTCCTGTTGTTGCAACAAGAACTTGCGACAAGTTGTTGGAATAGCTAGTCTGTCGGCTTTGGCTGTGTCTCATTGATTGGCCCGCGGTTAGCATCTGTTCTACAGCCTTTGGCTCGTTGTGTTGGACGGACTTTCTTGAATGCTGGGGTGCACTCTGCGTAGGTAAAGTGTGTCTTGGCAGCGTGTGCTGCTATTTAGAAACGTTTATCCCTCCAGCAGAGGTTATTTATTGGTATGAACGTCTGAAAAACAGAGTGAGGCCTATTAAGACGATGCAGTTGTTAAATGTGTTTTAATTTGAAAAGAAATTGTAAGATTTAGGTGAGGAGAAGGGAAAAAAGGAAGATGGAAAAAGAGAAGATGCTGCATACAAATGCAGTTACTAAAGAAAATGATGAAGAAGATGATTTCAAGGGCGTAGTATTAAAGGGGGATAAGTTCTGGATTATATGAAACTTAGAACAGAAGTGCAACAGAACTAGAAACTACAACAGCACTCGAAAAGAATTAAAACTAAAGTAGAACAAAATTCGAAGGGAATTTCAAAACTGTCTTCTTCTTCCATTGAAGGTTTTTAGTGACCCTGTTCTCAAGGCTTTTATTGCACTCGTATCAGCCTCTTTCTTTGAACTAATTTCCCTATTGATTTGAATACAAACTCAATTAGTGGTCGTTTATTATATAAGCACAAATATATGGCATGAAGACAATTGTCTATTTACCAAACCCTCTTCCTTCCGCCTTGCCATTGCCGCTTTTCTTAAAAAATGTTTTCGTTTATTATTCCTTAAGTTCATTTAAACAAAATTGCATTATTTCATTTCAATGTATTTTTCTGTTTCATTGAACTTTTTCACTTTAATTTCGTGCGAATAAAAAATGGCAATTACTTTTTTTTTTGCAACAATCCTTTTCTGTCTTATTTTCTCAAATTGAGTTTATCTTATTCTTGGCAATTTTGTTGCTGAAATGAAAGACTATAAAACAGCAGAAGATAAAACTTGTTACTAACAGATCGAAAAAAAAGCACTTTAAAACACTTTCGCCTGGATCTTCTTCTTTTCGATTTTCTGGCTTGATGGGTTTTCTTTTTCACACTATCATGGAATGTTGCTATAATGTTACTGAAGTCCTTTGATTTTAGTGTTCTGAGATTTATAAGAATGTGAAAACAGAAGTTCCCAAATGAACATTAAGAGATTTTTTGAAAAAAGTGATTATGTAAGATTTTGAAAATATGTCAAGTTTGAAAATTTGTGAAAGTTTGTTCTCAAAACATTTTGACAAGTTTTTGGTATTTTTTTATCCCTTATTTAATTGGGAATCAAAATTAGTCCTATATTTTCAAAATTGTTAAAAAGTTTTGAAAATTTTTCTCTAAAACCTAGAATATGACTTTTTTCAAAAAATAAAAAAAATTTGAAAATCGGTTTTTGAAAAAGTGTGGAAGGGTGATCTTTCAACATCTTGAAATTTTTTTGATATCTTCAAATTCTTTATTAGCTAAGGAATGAGAATTATTTAGCTTTTTTTTAAATTATAAAAATATTTTAACTTTTTTTTTTCAAAAATCCAAAAATTAATTTTTTTGATATATATAAAATTCTGAAAATTTTCCAAGTTTGAAAATCTGTGCATGTTTCTTATTTGAACTTTTTGGCAAGTTTTAAATATTTTTGTATTCTTTGTTACCTTCGGAACCAAAATTTATTTTATATTTGCAAAATTGTAACAAAATTTCCCAATTTTTATCAAAAATATAAAATATGACTTTTTTGGAAAATGCAAAATTTTTGAAAAAGGCCAAATTTGAAAATCTTCATAAATTTGGTTTTTCAAGTTTTTGAGAATTTTTCAAGATTTTTATATTCTCTGCTACTTTGGGAATCAAAATAAGTCCTTTATTTTCAAAATTGTAGAAATATTTTGAAACTTTTTTTCCAAAAATACAAAATATGACTTTTTTGGAGAAAGGCAAAATTTTTAAGAAATTCAAGTTTGAAAATGGGTGTATGTTAGGGTTTTAAACTTTTGGATAAGTTTTTATAATTTTTGTATTCTTTGCTACTTATTAAATCAAAATTAGTTCTTTGTTTTCAAAATTTCAGAAAATTTTTGAAACTTTCGCTAAAAAATATAAATATGCCTTTTTTTGGAGAAATGCAAAATTTTCACAAAAGGTCAAGTTTGAAAGTCTGTGTATGTTTGGTTTTTTGACTTTTTAACAAGTTTTTAATATTTTTGCATTCTGTGCTATTTTGGAAATCAAAATTGTTTCTTTATTTTCAAAATTGTAAAAAAAATTCTAAACTTTTTCTCAAAAATACAAAATATGACTTTTTTGGAGAAATGCTAAATTTTTAAAAAAGTCAAGTTTGAAAATGTGTGTGTGCTTTGTTTTCAAACTTTTTGACAAGTTTTTTAAAGTTTTATATTCCTTGTAACTTTGGCATATGTCCAATATTTTCAAAATTTAAAAAAAATGTTAAGCTTTTTTTCAAAAATCTAAAATTATCCTTTTTTAGAAAAATTATAAATTTTGAAAATAGACCAAGTTTGACAAAGTGTGAAAGCTTGATTGTACTATTTTTTTGATAAGATTTTGATCAATTTATATTCTTTGTTAGTTCAGGGATCAGAAATAGTCGAATATTTTAAAATTTTTTTTAACCAATTCTAAACCTTTTCTCAAAAATCTAAAATGTTCTTTTTTGGAAAACATGTTAAAATTTGAAAAATATCCCCTATTTTAAAGTTCGGTTTTGCAACTTTTAAAGACCTTTTTGAGGTCTTTAAATTCTTTGTTATTTTGGGAATTGTATATAGCCCCACCTTTCTAAAATTTTAAAAAAGACCTAAAATTTTTCATTTTTTTTGCGGAAAAAATTTAAAATATTGAAGTTTGAAAAAGCGTGTATGTTTGGTTTTACAACTTTTTGACCAGCTTTTGATATCCCTGTTTTCTTGGGAATCAGAATATGTCAAATCATTTTAAAGTTGTTAACAAACTGTTTAATTTTTCCCAAAAAATCTGAAAATACTTTTTTGTTTTTAAATGAAAAATTTCGAAAAACACCCAAGTTTGAAAAAGCGTGGAAGCTTGATTTTACCACCTTTTGAGAAGTTTTTGGTAAATTTGAATACTTTATTATGTCTTCAATCTGAATTAGTCTAATTTTTCCATAATTTTTAAAAAATTTTAAACTTTTTGCTAAAAATCTAAAATTGCTACTTTGGCAAATTTTTTTTTCCAAAAATGTAAATATATAAACTTGTATAACTTTGTTAAAGATTAACATATTGTTACAATATTTTCCCTAAATGAAGCAAAAGTATTTGTTAAAATAATGCTTTAAAAACCTTTCCCAATTTTATTGCCAAAATACCCAAATTCCCCAAAAAATTTAAAAAACAGAGGAAATTATGAGTTTTTTAAAATAAATGAAGCTCCTGGCGTTAAAAAGTTCCCGAACTTAAAAATAAAATTTCGAATTTTTAACAACATATAGACAGATTATATCGTTTTAATAACTCTTGTATCGAAGGTTTTTTTTTCGAAAATTTTTTATTTAAATAAAAATTTTTTAAAAAATTTTTAAATTTTTTTTCGCAAATTTTTAAATTTTTCCAAATGTTTGGTCACTGGACTAGGGAAGTTTAAGTATTTTCTTAAACCTTTTAAGACCGAGAACTAATAAAAAAATAAACTCCGAAAATTGTATATTTTGTGCTTCATCTTAATTCCGTTGCTTGGGAACCCCTGCTACATGCATGCCTGATACTTTAACCTACATCGTTTTTGTGTAGTCTGCCTTCATTAAAATTGTGCTGCAACATGCGAAAGGTCAGGTCATGTTACTCTTTTTTTTTTGTGTTGCACATACCCATTATCAAGGCCATCAGTTTAGTAGTTCTACATACAAATACAAATCGAAATTTAATTTAGCTTTATCAGCATTTTTTTTGTTGAAACATTTTTTCTTAATAAAATTTGGTAGATTAAATTTTTTTCCAGTGAAAGTTTGGGATTTCGTTTTGGGATGTTATTAGTTTTAGTTTTGGAATTTAAATTAAATTTTTGAATTGGGAAAATAAGATTCATAAATTTGAAATTTTTATAATTAGAGTTTAAGCTTAAATTTATGGATAACTCTTAGACAGGTTCAGAGCAATAGCTTAATCGTAATTAAAAAGGTATAGTTCTTATAGCCAAATCGACTTTAAAGAGTGGAATAAATCCCAAATCTAAATTCTTCGATTTTATGCCCTACACCCGAGTCAATCTTTCATACAACTTATGATCCGAACTCCAAATAGCTTTTTAACAAATATTTATAATGAAATTCTCAACAATAAAAGAGGAAAACAATTTCGTCTTATTTGGTCTCTTTGTCTCTTTCAATGTTGAAAGAACAATCTCTTTCAACTGCTGTAGAGATTTTTCAAAAACAACAATACATACAACATATACAGAATAATATTCAAACTGCGTTGCCAATGTTGAAATTGCAGTGTTTCCATATCATCACAGTAATGACTAGAACTCTGAGAATGACTTTCAATCTGACAAAGATTTGCACATTCCTAATGACTTGCACTTGGGCAATGACTTGCATTTTAAAAATGAGAATGACCTGCACTTTGAGAGTGATTTGCTCTTTGGGAATGATTTGCACTTTGAGAGTGATTTGCTCTTTGGGAATGATTTGCACTTTGGGAATAATTTGCACTTTAAGAATGACTTGCACTTTGAGAATGACATGCACTTTGGAAATGATTTGCACTTCGAGAATGATTTGCTCTTTGGGAATGATTTGCACTTTGGGAATGATTTGCACTTCGAGAATGATTTGCTCTTTGGGAATGATTTGCACTTTGAGAGTGATTTGCATATTGAGAATGACTTGCACTTTGGGAATGACATGAACTTTGGGAATGATTTGCACTTTGGGACTGATTTACACTTTGAGAATGATTTGCACATTGAGAATGATTTGCACTTTGAGAATGATTTGCACATTCACAATGACTTGAACTTTGAGAATGATTTGCACTTTGAGAATTATTTGCACTTTAAGAATGACTTGCACTTTGAGAATTATTTGCACTTTAAGAATGACTCGCATTTTGAGAATGACATGCACTTTAGGAATGATTTGAACTTTGAGAATGACTTGCACATTGAGAATAACTTTGAAAATGACTTGCACTTTGAGATTGATATACTTTGAAAATGACTTGTTTTTTGCCTAAGACTTGCACTTAGACTTTTACTTGCACTTTAACAATGGCTTGCACTTTAAGAGCGTCTTCTTCTTCCTCGACTCCCAGTGGAGCATAGGGCCTCAACCATCCTTTAATATCGAACTCTATTGCAAGATGTTAGGCATACGTCATTTCCTGAATACTTTGCTGCTTGTAACTCTGCATCTATTCACCTTCTCCACGTTCTAGCAGATGCGCCAACACGATGGCCGCTAGCCTGTGGATTCCTACGTAGCTCTTGTCGAGCAATGTTAGTATTTGACCTTCTAAGCGTGTGGCCTATCCTCCGCCTTTTCCTTTGACTACCTCTACAGAAGTAGGGATTTGGTTTGTCGCGTTTAGTAGATCTTCATTTCTTATGCGAATTTGCCGCAAGTAAAGGTTTGTAGGCGCTTATCGATGGCATTTGTGCGTTTCCAAGTTTTACAACCGTAATACAAGATGGACTTGACATTCGAGTTGTATATTCGTAACTTAGTTATTGTTAATACTGCTGAGATTTCCAAATAGCTCGAAGAATACCGAATGCAGATTTTGGCTTATTAATACGAGATTCAATATCCCGTCGGCGCCACCTTTTGTAGATACCAAACTATCAAGATAATTAAAGGTACCTACACATCCAATAACCTCATTTGCCATATTGATGTGCCAATGCCTCCAGGCATAATCTTTGTTTTAGAAATATTGATTTACAGCCCAGCTGCCCGAGATTAAATAGTGATAGCGTTAGTGTTATCTCGAAGGTGACCTAAGCTTTGGCTTAGAAGACATACGTCATCAGCCTATTCCAAGTCCATTGTCCGAATTAAGTACAGAATTTTCGATTTCATGTTACGATTTTCTAAAATTCTCCATAGCTAGCTCCTATTGACACTGACGAAATCCCTCGTAAAGTATATAAACGCTAGGTAAATGAGGGTGCGGAATTCATTATATTGCTGTAGTACTATTCTTACTGTGTTGATTGCACAATATCGATTCTCCCAGAACCCAAATTAATTTTCGCGGAGTGAAGCGGAAACTGCATCGGATATTCTGCTCAAAATTACTCGATTTAGTATTTTGCTCGGAATTGGAAGAAGTGTTATACACCTTTAGTTATTGCAGTCTTTGGAGTCACCCTGTTTTGGAATTTTGACTGGTATATCTTTACTCCAGGAGGTTGGCAAAGCTTCTTCTTTCTATTTTTACCATAAATCTGTGTCACAGTCTCGAAGATTCTTCAACATAGCATAGAAGCATCTAAGCTGAGATATTATCACTGCCCGGGGCCTTGTTGCACTTAAGGCTTTTAATGGCGTTCTTCACTTCTTGTATTGTTGGTGGATTTTCTGAAGGTACTTTCATCGCTGGTTTCATTATGTACTTCCGTCAGTGGCTCCAGTCTAATAGGATTGTTTAATATTGACTTGAAGTCTTCCATTAATCGTATTAATTGTTCATTCGGGGTTGAGAGAAGTCTGTCGCTACTACTCAAGATAGGACTGTTGGTGTGGGTAGATTTGCCACTATAACTTTAAAAATTACTTGAACTACAACTACTACTTCTTATGTCTCGCTTAATCAATTTACAGATCATCAGCAACGCTGCATAATATTCTTGTACATATAACGTTGTTTTTATAAAACAATACATTCTCTTCAGTCGCTATTAAGCGTCTAAGGGTCAGTTCTTTAGAAAAAACACATATAATTTTGTTATTTTATCTTGTTGCTCAGCCCTTATCTAGGGTATCATATGGTCGGGCTTGACCGACTATAGAATTTGTATACTTACTAAATATAACTCCACTGTAAAGCCTCCATCTAATTTACATAAACGTTTGCTGCCTGTTAATGAGAATTTTTATGGACACAAATTTTCAAAATGAGAATTAGTCATCAGTCAGTAACAGCAAAAGCCAAACTGTCGTTGACGTCAGTCCATGTGGACATAAATCTCATTCACACGGTACATTTGCTACATGCATATGGATGGGATGACTGCAGTAAAGCCATTATCATAATCATCACTCTTATAATAATTTATGGCATTATTGTTACAACAAAATGGAAAAAATACTAAATATTAGGGTTATAACTTTGTAAAAATGGGTGTAAATTGATAAAGGACATAAGGAAACTTGTTGTAGGTGGCACTATTTGTCCATATAAGCTTCACCATAAAATAACTTGGATATATCCGAACGGCGTCACTAAGAACCAAATTGATCATATTTTGTTCAATTCTAAGTGACGATCATCTTTATTTGATGTACGCTCGAGGTGCGGAGCAGATATAAACAGCGAGCATCATTTAGTTATGTCTAAAGTGCGATTAAAAGCAGCGGCTCTGAGGTCTGAAACGGCAAAATACTATCGATAAATTAAGGGTGGAAAATTGGAATTAGAAAGACATCAACATGCCTTTATTACTTTCAAAATAAATCGGTTTCCAGATGTTATTAACAATAGCGACGCTAGTATTAACGAAATTTCAAAGTGCGACACTCAAACGTACAATGAGGTTGGTCAACAAACGTTAGGATTCAAAGATCATAAAAAGAAAATTTATCTCACCTAATCAACATGGGAACTGGTTGAACAGCGTAAAATATGGGAAGAAAAAGCTCTGCCAACCTCTAGGAATGAAAGTATACTAGTCAAAATACCAGAAAAGAGTGACTCCAAAGAATGCAATAACTGCAGGGGTATAACACTTCTTTCAATACCAAGCAAAATACTAAATCGAGTAATTTTAAACATAATATCCGATGCAGTTTCCGTCATCGACCATATAATGCGCACGGCACTGAATAGTAAACGTGGTGTCCAATGGACACCCTTTAAACAACTCGAGGACTTGGAATACGCTGATGTCGTATTTCTTCTAAGCCAAAGCTCAGGTCACCTTTACGTAAACACTAACGCTATCACTGTTGAATCTCGGGCAGCTGGGCTTTAAATCAATACTTCCAAGACAAAGACTATGACTACAAACTATAGACTATTACTACAGACTATCATTAAAAACTATCACCAGAGACTATGACTTGAGACTATGACTAGAGACTAAGACTAGAGACTATGACTATAGACTATGACTACAGACTATTACTAGAGACTATGACTAGAGACTAAGACTAGAGACTATGACTATAGACTATGACTATCACTAGAGACTAGCACTAGAGAATATGACTAGAGACTAAGACTAGAGAATATGATTACATACTATGACCACAGACTATCACTAGAGACTATAACTAGAGACTATCACTGGAGACTTTGACTAGAGACTAGAGACTATGACTATCACTAGAGACTAGCACTAGAGAATATGACTAGAGACTAAGACTAGAGAATATGATTACATACTATGACCACAGACTATCACTAGAGACTATAACTAGAGACTATCACTGGAGACTTTGACTAGAGACTAGAGACTATGACTATCACTAGAGACTAGCACTAGAGAATATGACTAGAGACTAAGACTAGAAAATATGATTACAAACTATGACCACAGACTATCACTAGAGACTATAACTAGAGACTATCACTGGAGACTTTGACTAGAGACTAGAGACTATGACTATCACTAGAGACTAGCACTAGAGAATATGACTAGAGACTAAGACTAGAGAATATGATTACATACTATGACCACAGACTATCACTAGAGACTATAACTAGAGACTATCACTGGAGACTTTGACTAGAGACTAGAGACTATGACTATCACTAGAGACTAGCACTAGAGAATATGACTAGAGACTAAGACTAGAGAATATGATTACATACTATGACCACAGACTATCACTAGAGACTATAACTAGAGACTATCACTGGAGACTATGACTGGAGACTTTGACTAGAGACTAGAGACTATGACTATCACTAGAGACTAGCACTAGAGAATATGACTAGAGACTAAGACTAGAGAATATGATTACATACTATGACCACAGACTATCACTAGAGACTATAACTAGAGACTATCACTGGAGACTATCACTGGAGACTTTGACTAGAGACTATGACTAAAGTCAATGACTAGAGACCATCACTAGATACTATGACTAGAGACTATGACTAGACTAGACGCAATGACTAGGGACCATCACTAGAGACTATCACTAGAGATGAATTAATCCTTGAGTTAGTCTTGATAAAGCCTGGGGCTAAATCGCCCCATGTGATATCGATCAAACTTTTAATTTAATATTATGTAACATACCTTAGGGGTTTTCAAAAAAATTTACATATTTTGTAAAAAGTTTAATAAATTTTGATATCTAAATATATTCGCTTGTCTGTCAAATTAAGTTTAAATCAATTTTGTTTATTATCAGGGAACTTTTGGCAAATAAACTACAATGTAGTGAACTTTATATCTGTGGCTTGGAGCTAAAAGGGCCAATGTCAATATTTTGCTGTTTTCTAGTTAATCATTGCATTAGATTCTTTGTCCTCTTTTGTTTGACTCCAACAGCTAATCTATAACTTTACTTATAACAGATTTATAAGGGTTTTATATATTTTCTCAAAACTATATTTTTTGACATTGGCCCTTTTAGCACCAAGCCACAGATATGTTATATATTATTCAAATAATCCTAAAAGTAGACTACAAAAATGATTCTGAAATATCTTACATTTCTATAGATTTCAAAACCGGCGATTTGGCCCCTTAGTTATTCTTATAAAATGACTAGATTATGATTGTATTATGCTCTCGGTGTGACTGTAGAATGTCTGCAGTTTCACTGGATTCAGAATTGACTATGACATGATGTAGCTTGCATTATGTCTTGGAAACTTGGATTAAGTCTTTTTAGATTGCATTTTGACTGAAACTATATTTTAGAATATACCTGCATCATCCCTGGAAAATGTCTCTGTTTTTCTTGCATCATGTCACGAAAATGACTGGATTTTGTCTTCATTATGGCTGGAGTATAACTGGATTTTCAGAAATATTCCAGGAGCATGTTTGGAGATATTATTGAGAAAAAAAGTTGATATTTTCTTAAGTTTTTTTTTATTTAGATATTTTGCAAAATACTTGACTTTGTATCCACAAAACATGAAATTTTATTTCGTTTATCTTTTTGTCTTAAATTTTACAGGATAATATAATATTTAGCTTAAAATAATTTACAATTTCCTTATAATTAAAAAAAAAAAATAATGAATTAAGTGTAGAAAATGTTTTTGGTTTCAAAAATGTTTGAAGACAGACTTACATATCGCACTTGATCAACAAGAGGGTATTAACTCAAAATTTTAAAATTTTCAGTAGAGTCAAAAAACTATTTTATTTTACTACTACTTTCATATAAAGAAGAGGGATAAAACTGTAGTTTTTTGGCGAAATTATAGTGAAAATGATGTCAGATTTTTACAATGGGTAGATAAGGCCACTACACATCAATTTCTTCTAAAAAGTGAAAATTTAAAAATTTTAATACCCTCTTGTTGAACAAGTGCGATATGTTTAATATTATAATGAAAATGACAGGTCAGGGAGGAGACTTTTATGCTAAAATTCTTAGATTACTTTTAAAAACAATTTAATTTTGTTGAAATTATTTTAAAATTTTCTTTGGTTAAATAAATTTTATTTACATTAAGATTAAATTTACATTTATTTTTTTTCTTTCTGGCAAAATTAAACATTTTTACAGCATAATAATTTTGTCATAAAAAAAAGTTAACATTTTTTTTGGTTTGAAATTTCTTAATTTTTTCTAAATAAAACAATTTTCAAATGTTAAAAATTGGTCTCATTTTAATTCTATTTTTCTTCTTTAGCGTCAAGAGAATTTTCTATTAATAAAAAAATTATTTTAATTTTAAAACTTTGTATTATGTCAGAATGAAACTGCTGCTGACTTTTTTTTGAAAGATTTATTTACTCGGTTGTAATAACTTTTGCTGGTGTTTTGAATAAAAGGGGAAAATGGGAGGAGACATGAGAACCCTGGTCTAGAATATAAAAACTGTTCGTTGTAAATTAATCAGAGTCTTTATAAAGCTACAAAATGTAATTTCAAATTCTTTAACATAAAACATATTTGAGGCTCATGTCTTCCCATAATTCCCCCCTATAAGTTATGATGACAAAATTCATTTTCCATTTACTTAACATCTGATTACTTTCGTTTTCATTGCTCTTAGACTAAGTGAAGTAAAGTACTTCGAAAAGATATAAATAAAAAAGATAAGGATGAGGAAGTTTTATAAACATCCACTCGAGTCCTTCCTTAGCTTCAGTGAAATCATAAAGTCCCTGCTTACACATTTTGTTTGTCTCTATTCTATCCTAGTCTACTCTACACGCCTTCGCACAAAGATGATGTCAAATACAAATCCTGATTCTGCTTCTGCAACTGCTTCCGTTGCTCTGGTTTTGACTTATGATCATTTCTCTTAAAAAGTCTCGTTGATTTTGATTTATAATGAGTTTGACATTTACAACGTTGCAAGTGTTTTGTTTCTTGTTTCAAATCATATTTACATGTTGATGATGAAAACTGCTGCAAAGACGCCAGAGTTTTTCTACGTCCCGGACAATGTCTGTTATTGCCCGAACAAGACATGTTGGTCATTTCATAGCAATCATTTTGATGACATTTATTTTTTGTTGTTGCTGCTAATGCAACTGTTGGAAATGAGGGTTGATAGTGTTGATGTTTCTGTTGCTGCTGATGATTTAGATGATGCGACTGAGGGTTCGCGTAATCTCACATGAGCTGATGGGTGTGTTGATGTTGTTGACAATAATCGCTGGTAAGTGCCACATCTATTGTATCATCATTTGAACAGTTGGTGGAGCTTGGACCACCCGCCACATGGTTGCCATTCGTTAGCATGGTAATAGTGGTCTCCTGCAGGCGACTGCAAATGAAAGAGTGTTCAAATGTTTAAGTGATTAATGCAAATGTTTGTCAAAACAAATTAAGCTTGATTGATAGAGGAATGTTCATAGAATTTTGAATTGTAGCTATAGAATTTTGACCTTTCCGATAAAATAAAATGAAGAATTTTTGATAAGGAATTTTTCAGAAATTTGGCGATTTTTTATGGGGAATTTTTGGCAAGAATTGGTCTTATTTTTTAGGAAATTTTTGCAAGAATTTCCTAAAGTTATAGGAAATTTTCAAAATTTCCTATTTTGTAGGAAATTTTCTAAAATTTACTATTTTTGTAGGAAATTTTTCTAAAATTTACTATTTTTATAGGAAATTTTTCAAAAATTTCCTATTTTTATGGGAAATTTTTCAAAAATTTTCTATTTATTTAGGAAATTTTTCAAAAATTTTCTATTTATTTAGGAAATTTTTTCAAAAATTTCCTATTTTCATAGGAAATTTTTCAAAAATTTTCAAAAATTTCCTATTATTATAGGAAATTTTTCAAAAATTACCTATTTTTATAGGAAATTTTTCAAAAACAAAAAATAGTAAATTTTTTTTATTAAATTTTTCAAAAATTTCCTATTTTTTTTTGAAATTTTTGCAAAAATTTCCTATTTTTTTTTTGAAATTTTTGCAAAAATTTCCTATTTTTTTTTGAAATTTTTGCAAAAATTTCCTATTTTTTTTTTGAAATTTTTGCAAAAATTTCCCATTTTTTTTAGGAAATTTTTCAAAAATTTCCTATTCTTTTTAGGAAATTTTTAAAAAATTTCCTATTTTTTTTATGAAGTTTTTCAAAAATTTCCTATTTTTTTTATGAAATTTTTCAAAAATTTTCTATTTTTATAGGGAATTTTTTTAAAATTTCCTATTTTATAGGAATTTTGGAAACTTCCTAGTTTTATAGACAATTTTCCAAAAACTTCCTATTTTTTTTAGGAAATTTTTCAAAAATTTACTATTTTTTTAAGAAATTTTTCAAAAATTTCCTATTTTTAGGAAATTTTTAAAAAAATTTCCTATTTTTTTTAGGAAATGTTTCAAAAATTTCCTATTATTTTTAGGAAATTTTTCAAAAATTTCCTACTTTTTTAGGAAATTTTTCAAAAATTTCCTATTCTTTTTAGGAAATTTTTTAAAAATTTCCTATTTTTTTATGACATTTTTCAAAAATTTCCTATTTTTATAGGAAAATATTGAAAAATTTCCTATTTTTATGGAAAATTTTTCAAATATTTCTTATTTTTATAAGACATTTTTAAAAATTTCTTATTTTTATGGAAAATTTTTCAAATCAAAATTTCTCATTTTTTTAAAGGAAATTTTTCAAGAATTTCTAATTTTTATAAGAAATTTTTCAAAAATTTTTTTTAGGAAATTTTAAAAAATTTCTTATTTTTGTAAGAAATTTTTCAAAAATTTCCTATTTTTATAGGAAATTTTTCTAAAAAATTTTTAATTATTTTAAGGAAAATTTTTGAAAAATTTCTCATTTTTTTTAAGAAAATTTTTCAAACATTTCTTCATTTTTTTAAAGGAAATTTTTCAAAAATTTATTATTTTTTCTTATTTTTTTAAAGAAATTTTTCAAAAATTTATTATTTTTTCTTATTTTTTTAAAGAAATTTTTCAAAAATTTATTATTTTGTTAAAAAAATTTTTCAAAAAATTCTTATTTTTCTAGGAAGTTTTTCAAAATTTCTTATTTTTATAGGAAATTTTTCAAAAATTTTTCTATTTTTATATGAAATTTTCAAAAATTTCTTATTTTTTTAGGAATTGTTGAAAATTTCCCTATTTTTATAGGAAATTTTTCTAAAAAATTTTAATTTTATAAAGGAACATTTTTGAAAACTTTCTTATTTTTATAGGAATATTCCACATTTTTTTAGAGGAAATTTCCAAAATGTTCTTATTTTTATATAAATTTTAAAAATTTTTTATTTTTCTAGCAATTTGTCAAAAATTTCCTATGTTTATAGAATTTTTTAAAAATTTCTTATATTTTGAAAGAAAATTTTTCAAAAATATCTTATTTTTTTAAGGAAATTTCCTATTTATATAGAAAATTTTCAAAAACTTATAATTTTTTTCAAGGGAATTTTTAAAAATTTCTAATTTTTATAGGAAATTTTTCAAAATTTTCTTATTTTATTGGCAAATTTTTCAAAAATTTTTTTTTTTTTGGAAATTTTTTAAAAATTTCTTATTTTAATTGGAAATTGTTGAAAATTTTCCTATAAATGTAAGAAATTTTTCAAAAATTTCTGTTTCTATATGAAATTTTTCAAAAATTTCTTATTTTTATATGAAATTTTTTAAAAATTTCTTATTTTTATAGGATTTTTTTTTTAATTTCTAATTTTTATGGAAAATTTTCAAAAATTTCTTATTTTTGTAGGACATTTTTTTTTAAATTTCTTATTTTTATAGGAGATTTTTCAAAAACTTTTTATTTTTATAGGAAATTTTTCAAAAATTTCTTATTTTAAATAGTTTTTTAAATGTTTGTGTATCTCCAAAATTCACCGATGGAAGGACTTTAAGTAAAAATACACCAGGAAATTATATGTTTTACATCAAACTGTGAAAACTCATTGTCAATGCGGCTTTTATGAAAATCAGATAAATAAGGGTTACAAATATTAATTTACCTTCTCATGGTGCTTTGATGGAAACATGACCTTCTGGAATGATAATAACGCCTTGATGCCGTCAATGAAGTATCGCGATGTTTGCACATCGAACGTGAGCCCTCACAGAATAAATACCTGAAGAAGACAATAATGGAAAACAAATATTTTTTTTGTTGTTTGTGGATAAAGGTGAAAAAAGGAAAATTAATTTAAAATATTTTTTGTTTTATTATTTTTTTGGTTGATATGAAAACATAAAGCATTCAGATATTGTGAAAGATAAAGTTGTTAACATCATAGAACACAAGATAAAGTTTTCGGTTTTCAATTTCAATTTCAGTCAGGCATTAATGTTAAAAGTGCTTTTTTCATTTTATTTACATAAAGTTTTTTTTTTTTTTAACAAGCAAAAATTAAATAAAAATATTTTTTTATAACACTGCAAAAATACATGCATTTTTATGATTTAAGCTCAAGTATAAGAGACTTCGAAAGCAAACTTAAGGGATTTTAGTTGTAAACTTTTTGGAATTTTGTATTTATAATTTTTCCATTTCTATGTGTATCAACAAATACCTATTGAAATGTTTACGAAATGCTCCACTAACGAAGTACAAGGCCACGGGATTGGCGCAACTGTTGAGACAGAAACCCACAATGCGTAAAACATGCCAAAAATAGTTGTAGTCCTCCTGGGCAGAGGGCCTAGAAAAAAGAAGAGAAAAAAAACTTAGTCTATTTGTTCTATTTTTCAAAAATTGCTTATTTTTTAAAAAAAAATTAAAAATGTTCTTATTTTTGAAGAAATTTTTCAAAAATTTCTTATTTTTTAGTATTTTTTTTAAATTTCTTATTTTTTTTAAGAAATTTTTCAAAAATTTCCTATTTTTTTTATTTATAGGAAATTTTTTTTAAAATGTCCTACTTTAAAAGGAAAATTTTCAAAAATTTCCTATTTTTTTAAATTTCCTTATTTTTTGGAAAATTTTTCAAAATTTCTTATTTTTGAAGATAATTTTTTAAAAATTCGTTATTTAAAAAAAAAATGCCAAAAATTTCTAATTTTTAAGAAATTTTTCAAATAATTAATATTTTTTTTAGGAAATTTTCAAAAATTCCTTATTTTTATTAAACACTTTCTCGAAAGTTTCTTAATTTTATAGGAATTTTTCAAAAATTTCCTATTTTTTTTTAGGAAATTTTTCAAAAATTTCATATTTTTTTTTAGGAAATTTTTCAAAAATTTCCAATTTTTTAGGAAATTTTTCAAAAATTTCCTATTTTTTTTTGGAAATTTTTCAAAAATTTCTTATTTTTTTTTAGGAAATTTTTCAAAAATTTCCTTTTTTTTAGGAAAATTTTCAAAAATTTCCTATTTTTTTTGGAAAATTTTTCAAAAATTTCTTATTTTTTTAGGAAAATTTTCAAAAATTTCCTATTTTTTTTTTAGGAAAATTTTCAAAAAATTTCCTATTTTTTTTAGGAAATTTTTCAAAAATTTCCTATTTTTTTTAGGAAATTTTTCAAAAATTTCCTATTTTTATACCCTTCACCAATAGGTGAAAGGGTATTATAAGTTTGTGATTCCGTTTGTAATTTTTTTATTAGTGATCGTAGACCCCATAAAAATTATACCGATCGACTCAGAATCGGGAGGAGAATCGATTAAGCAATGTCCGTCTGTCTGTCTGTCTGTCTGTCTGTCCGTCCGTCTGTCTGTCTGTCTGTTGAAATCAAGTTTCTGAAGCCCCTGGAGGATGGACTTACATAAATTATATATCAGATTTTAGGAAATTCTCCCGCAATGAACGCTATTAAATTTCATTAAAATCGGTTTATAAAGACCGAAAATATCGAAAAAATACCAAAAATTAGACGAAAATTTTAAAATTTTTGATTGAAACACACTTTTAAATAACAAGAGAAAAAAGATACTCCTGGTGTACATGTGATAATATGTTATATATCAGATTGTAGGAAATAGTTTCCCAAAGCACTCTGTAAAATTTTATCAAAATCGGTCCATAAACAACTGAGATATCGCCAAAACACTGAATTTGATGTATCGCAAATTGCCCAAAGTTCGCATTAGAGAATGTTTGTTGAAAAAATGAAATGCAGAAATAGGAAAAACCATCCTCCTTTAGCACGGACCTACATAAATTTTATATCAGATTTTAGGAAATTCCCCCGCCAAGCACGTTATTAAATTTTATCAAAAGCGGTCCATAAATAATTGAGATATCGCAATAACACTACATTTGATGTACAGCAAATTGCCCAAAGCACGTGTCTAAGAAATTTTGTTTATATTTCGTAAGTATTGTTTCAGCGATATCTCAGGTGTTTGTGGACCGATTGTGATGAAATTTGACATCGTTCTTTGTGTGAGGACTTTCTAAAATCTATACTCCACAAATCTGATTACGAATACCATTCAAACTGTACCGATCAACTTAGAATCGGCAGGAGAATCGATTTCGCGACCTCCGTCCGTCTGTTTGTCTGTCTGTCCGTCCGTCTGTTTGTTTGTCCGTCCGTCCGTCTGTTTTTTTGTCCGTCCGTCTACCTGTCTGTAATTTTTTCTGTTGTAGTCAAGTTTTTGGAGTTCCTGTTTTGTCGATATCTCAGGTGTTTATTTTGATGAATTTTAATAGCGTCCTTCGCAGGAGATTACCTAAATCCTGATGCATTCGGTAATTTGTGGTAGATATAATTTAGCGTTTAAGCGATGGTGTTTTGATCGACAATGATAAAATTCAGGGTGGCCCAATATCCTAAAATTTTGTGTAAAATCCAGGAGCTCCACAAATCTGATTTTAGCAGACAGACACTCTGCATTAATCTTAATTTTGTGTCTGACTTTTGAACATTATGATAACATTTGAGAATGTATTATATATCAAATTATAGGTAATCTTCCTAGGAAGTACAAAAATGCAGCTAACTACATGATATCCGTTCAAAACCTACATATGTATGTAAGTATCTCACATATCAACGAAAATTTAAATTTTTGAATTGCAATTGGGAGAAATCCGTTCACGTTTGACAATTGATCCCGTATAACTTCGCCTAAGATACGATGATGACATTTAGTATAAAGACGTTGTACAATATTGATATTCAGGGCGATAGCGCCTAAAATAAACTTTCTAGAGGGACAACATTTGACAAAAGTATTTCTGATCTCTTGAAAAGTTCGATATTGAAAATGTGCGAGCTCTATTCACATTTAGTGAAATCTCCCATATAACCCCGACCGGGAATCGATTTAATGCTGATAAATTAAATCACATTAAAATTGCACAAGGAACTAGAGCAAAACTTTCCAAACATCCATCGGACAGATCGAAAGAACAATACATCCCAAATATTATTGATGAAGTGTTCATTTTATATAATTAACTAACTTTAGATTAATAAGTAAATCTTTAATAACTTTTCCGACAAAGCTGATATCCATCCATTCAAAAGCTATATATTTCACGTATGTATCTAAAACTAAGAGTGTATACCCTATAATTTTAAGGCTTATCATTGTTAAAGCTTTGACCTAAATCAGTCCGCTAACTTCAGAGTTTTACATAACTAATCAAGAACTTTTACTAGTTGAATAATTCGTACGAATTAAAGTGCACAACCCTCACTGGGCACTGTGTTTTTGGGTTGCATGCCAGAATACTTAAACTTCATCAAATCGATGTGCTATTGCAAATGTAAGGGCATCTACATTTTGAAGCATCTTTTCTGCATGGTTTATCTGGTCTATCGAACTTTATTAAATGTTCGTAAAATATGTGTCTATTTTATTTCGAAGCTACTGGCTGGCTTAAATATGCATTCTCTACTTGTAGTCTAGTAATCATTATCTTTCACAAAGGGACCACTTAAAAACCCAAGTGAAGCTTCCCTAGACATCAGCCACCTGCCCAACCTAACCTTTGGGTGCATAACTATTCTAGATAATGACTCCACCGAAAAGCTTTTCTTTTTCCGACTCTTAATTTTAAAGACTCTTTGCATATAATACTAGTATAACCAAATTTTGCTTGGAATTACATTAAGTACTTTTGGAACACCATTGGTGAAGGGTATCCAAGATTCGGCAAAGCCGAATATACCACTCTTACTTGTTTTGAGGAAATTTTTCAAAAATTTCCTATTTGTTTAGGAAATTTTTCAAAATTTTCCTATTTTTATAGGAAATTTATCAAAAATTTCTTATTTTTACAGGAAATTTATCAAAAATTTCCTATTTTTATAGGAAATTTTTCCAAAAATTTCTTTAAAAATTTCCTATTTTTATAGGAAGTTTTTAAAAAATGTCCTATTTTTATAGGAAATTTTTTTAAAAATTTCCTATTTTTAAAGGAAAATTTTCAAAAATTTCCTATTTTTAAAGGAAAATTTTCAAAAATTTTCCATTTGTAAAGGAAATTTTTCAAAAATTTCCTATTTTTATAGGAAATTTATCAAAAATTTCCTATTTTTATAGGAAATTTTTCAAAAATAGGAAAAATAGGAAATTTTTGAAAAATTTCCTTTAAAAATAGGAAATTTTTCAAAAATTTCCTATTTTTATAGGAAATTTTTTTAAAAATTTCTTTAAAAATTTCCTATTTTTATAGGAAGTTTTTAAAAAATTTCCTATTTTGATAGGAAATTTTTCAAAAATTTCCTATTTTTATAGGAAATTTTTCAAAAATTTCCTATTTTTAAAGGAAATTTTCAAAAATTTCCTATTTTTATAGGAAATTTTTCGAAAACTTCCTTTTTTTATAGGAAATTTTTCGTAAACTTCCTTTTTTATTGTAATTTTTTAAGAAATTTCCTATTTTTATAGGAAATTTTTCAAAAATTTCTTATTTTTATAAGAAATTTTTCAAAACTTTCTTATTTTTACAGTAAATTTTTCAAAAATTTCTTATTTTTATAGGAAATTTTTTATTTTTATAGAAAATTTTTCAAAAATTTGTTATTTTTACAGCAAATTTTTCAAAAATTTCTTAGTTTTATCGTCGGCTATGTCTTAGTCTAAGTCAATGTCTGTATGTATTTCCTAGCCCTTCGCTTTCTCTTTGTCTTAGTCTATGTCTTAGTCTATGTCTTAGTCTATGTCTTAGTCTATGTCTAAGTCTATGTCTTAGTCTATGTCTTAGTCTATGTCTTAGTCTATGTCTTAGTCTATGTCTTAGTCTATGTCTTAGTCTATGTCTTAGTCTATGTCTTAGTCTATGTCTTAGTCTATGTCTTAGTCTATGTCTTAGTCTATGTCTTAGTCTATGTCTTAGTCTATGTCTTAGTCTATGTCTTAGTCTATGTCTTAGTCTATGTCTTAGTCTATGTCTTAGTCTATGTCTTAGTCTATGTCTTAGTCTATGTCTTAGTCTATGTCTTAGTCTATGTCTTAGTCTATGTCTTAGTCTATGTCTTAGTCTATGTCTTAGTCTATGTCTTAGTCTATGTCTTAGTCTATGTCTTAGTCTATGTCTTAGTCTATGTCGTAGTCTATGTCTTAGTCTATGTCTTAGTCTATGTCTTAGTCTATGTCTTAGTCTATGTCTTAGTCTATGTCTTAGTCTATGTCTTAGTCTATGTCTTAGTCTATGTCTTAGTCTATGTCTTAGTCTATGTCTTAGTCTATGTCGTAGTCTATGCTTAGTCTATGTCTTAGTCTATTTCAAAAAATTCCTATTTTTATAAGAAATTTTTTAAAAATTTTCTATTTTTATATTTTTTAGGAAATTTTTAAAAAATGTTCTTATTTTTTTTAGAAATATTTCAAAAGTTTGTCTTCGTGTTAGTTATTTATTTCCCGTTAGTATAAAAACTAAAGTTACGTGCTTTATCTTTAAAAGTTTTAGTGTGTATGTGTGTGTCTCTATGTGGGTTTATTGATTTAAGTGTTTGTATGTGTATTTCCTGTTTCCTGTGTTTCCGTCCTAATACGACTTCTTTTTAATGTATAAATGCACAACTTACCAATAATAAAACCATAACATGAAAACGTGTATTGGCAAAAAACAAATGCCAAATATAACCACGAATGCCAAAACTGTCAGAGCCACTTTACGCCGGGCACGTACCTAAAAATATTAAAAGATAAACCGCGTTTAGAGCAAATATAAAATGTAAGTGATATTGCAAAAAAATAAAGGACAAGGTAATTTCACAAAATAATGTTTTCTAATATGTACTTGACACTAAAGAAAGTAAAATATTTGAAATTTTGTTTTTTTGGAAAAATAAATATTTTCTTAAGCGATGATGAAGATTATTCTTTAATCTTAAATTCCTGGGAATTAAATTTTAATGGAATTACATTAGAAATACTCATACTTGCACAGATATAATGTATGAGACCAAAGTCATTTACTTTTATGATGAATGTGCTTTGTTGTTCATATATTAAATGTAGATACAACGGCATTAGATTATGACCAACTCTTTGTCTTATTCTATTACGCTCTAGGTATTCGGTATATACATAAATACTTCAATCTCAAAGTATTTGTTTATTTTAAGGTTACATTAGTCATTATGTAATTTCCTTATAAATGATTTTAAACCAAATTCCATTTACCTGTCTTACGGCCCCATGCATTTCTCCCGGCACATTGGCTGCATACATTAAATGTCTGGCTATCAGAGCATAGAACACGCCAATGATAACTAAAGGTATGGCATAATAGACAAGAAAACGCATCAATACCATTATTTTGGCATATTCCAAACCCCACTCCTCCGGAAATGGATAACAAAGGGAAAAGGATTTGCTGCTGTTGATGGCAACTTTCTAAATGAATGAAGAAAGATAATAGGGATTGATGATGAAAATGGATAATAAGTTTAAAATTATGCTAATATCAAAATGACAGATGGTTTTATATAATGATTTTGAAACATACCTTGACGTAGGTGCCAATTAAGGCCGGCAGGCCACATAAAATAGCCAGTAACCAAATTGAAACTGCAATGGCTATGGTCATGCGTGTGGCACGTTTGCCACCACCATGGGCATGAAATTTTCTCAAAGGATCCACTATGGCAAAATAACGATCTCCCGATAGGGCGGTTAGTGTAAAGACGGAGACACCTATGGAAACATCTTTGAAAAATTCCGATAAAGTACAAAGAAAACTGCCCCAAGGCCATGAATCCACTGTATAAACTGTTGAAGTAAGGGGTACAGTGGTTACTATCACCAGCAAATCAGCCAAAGCCAGGGAAAATATGTAGCTGCAATCGAATAATGAATAAGGTTATAAAATTAAAAAAAAATTTATAGCAAAATATAAATTTTATTGTATAAATATTATTTTTAAATTCAATTTATAAACAATAAACTTGCCTTAGTTTAGCAAAATATTTATATTTCTCCTAAAATTACCAAATTTGTTAAAGTCATGCAAATAAATGAAAAACCAATAAAAACCTTTTACGGTTTACTAGCGAAAATGACCTTGAAATACGAAGAAAATTGTTTATTGAGTCACACAAATACCAATTCATTTATAACTGAAATAAATTGCATCTGTATAAGTTTTAGCATACAAACATTTCGGATTGTTTGTGTGAAGATTGATCGAGAAAGGAGCAAAGAAAAAAGGATTGTGGAGTAGAGTACAAATACAGCCATAAATCAAATTGAATGCCAATTTTTTCTTGGAAATTTTTTTATTATTTGGCTATTAAGCATTTTTTTGTTGTTGTTTAAAAGGGAAGGATTCTTCAAGACATACCACAGACTAAGACATGAACAACGATATATACTAAGCCATAGACTAAGACATAGACTAAGACATAGACTAAGTCATAGACTAAGACATAGACTAAGACATAGACTAAGACATAGACTAAGACATAGACTAAGATATAGACTAAGACATAGACTAAGACATAGACTAAGACATAGACTAAAACATAGACTAAGACATAGACTAAGACATAGACTAAGACATAGACTAAGACATAGACTAAGACATAGACTAAGACATAGACTAAGACATAGACTAAGACATAGACTAAGACATAGACTAAGACATAGACTAAGACATAGACTAAGACATAGACTAAGACATAGACTAAGACATAGACTAAGACATAGACTAAGACATAGACTAAGACATAGACTAAGACATAGACTAAGACATAGACTAAGACATAGACTAAGACATAGACTAAGACATAGACTAAGACATAGACTAAGACATAGACTAAGACATAGACTAAGACATAGACTAAGACATAGACTAAGACATAGACTAAGACATAGACTAAGACATAGACTAAGACATAGACTAAGACATAGACTAAGACATAGACTAAGACATAGACTAAGACATAGACTAAGACATAGACTAAGACATAGACTAAGACATAGACTAAGACATAGACTAAGACATAGACTAAGACATAGACTAAGACATAGACTAAGACATAGACTAAGACATAGACTAAGACATAGACTAAGACATAGACTAAGACATAGACTAAGACATAGACTAAGACTAAGACTAAGACATAGACTAAGACATAGACTAAGACATAGACTAAGACATAGACTAAGACATAGACTAAGACATAGACTAAGACATAGACTAAGACATAGACTAAGACATAGACTAAGACATAGACTAAGACATAGACTAAGACATAGACTAAGACATAGACTAAGACATAGACTAAGACATAGACTAAGACATAGACTAAGACATAGACTAAGACATAGACTAATACATAGACTAAGACATAGACTAAGACATAGACTAAGACATAGACTAATACATAGACTAAGACATAGACTAAGACATAGACTAAGACATAGAATAAGACATAGACTAAGACATAGACTAAGACATAGACTAAGACATAGACTAAGACATAGACTAAGACATAGACTAAGACATAGACTAAGACATAGACTAAGACATAGACTAAGACATAGACTAAGACATAGACTAAGACATAGACTAAGACATAGACTAAGACATAGACTAAGACATAGACTAAGACATAGACTAAGACATAGACTAAGACATAGACTAAGACATAGACTAAGACACAGACTAAGACATAGACTAAGACATAGACTAAGACATAGACTAAGACATAGACTAAGACATAGACTAAGACATAGACTAAGACATAGACTAAGACATAGACTAAGACATAGACTAAGACATAGACTAAGACATAGACTAAGACATAGACTAAGACATAGACTAAGACATAGACTAAGACATAGACTAAGACATAGACTAAGACATAGACTAAGACATAGACTAAGACATAGACTAAGACATAGACTAAGACATAGACTAAGACATAGACTAAGACATAGACTAAGACATAGACTAAGACATAGACTAAGACATAGACTAAGACATAGACTAAGACATAGACTAAGACATAGACTAAGACATAGACTAAGACATAGACTAAGACATAGACTAAGACATAGACTAAGACATAGACTAAGACATAGACTAAGACATAGAATAAGACATAGACTAAGACATAGACTAATGATATAAAAGTTTAGTTTTTCAAAATTTTCCTATAAAAATAAAAAATTTTAAAAAAATTTTCTAAAATAAGAAATTTTTGAAAAATTTTCTTAAATAAGAAATTTTTGGAAAATTTCCAAAAATAAGTTTTTGAAAAACTTCCTAAAATAAGAAATTAAAAAAAAAATCCTAAAATAAGAAATTTTTTTTAAATTTTTTAAAATAAGAAGTTTTTAAAATTTCCTAAAATAAGAAATTTTTGAAAAATTTCCTAAAGTTAGAAATTTTTGAAGAATTTTCTAAAGTTAGAAATATTTAAAGAATTTCCTAAAAAAATAAATTTTTGAAAAATTTCAAAAAAAAAAGAAATTTTTGAAAAATATCATAAAATAAAAAGTTTTTGATAAATTTCCTAAAATAAGAAATTTTTAAAAACTTTTGAAAATTTTCCTAAAATAAATTTCCGAAAGTAAGAAATTTTTGAAAAATTTCCCAAAATAAGAAATTTTTGAAAAATTTTCTAAAATAAGAAATTTTTTAAAAATTATCTATAATAAATTTTTTTTTTTAAATTTCCTTAAATAAGAAATTTTTGAAAAATTTCCTATAATAAGAAATTTTTGAAAAATTTCCTTAAATAAGAAATTTTTGAAAAATTTTCTTAAATAAGAAATTTTTGAAAAATTTTCTTAAATAAGAAATTTATGAAAAATTTCCTAAAATAAGAAATTTTTGAAAAATTTTGTAAAATAAGAAATTTTTGAAAAATTTTGTAAAATAAGAAATTTTTGAAAAATTTTGTAAAATAAGAAATTTTGGAATAATTACTTAAATAAGGAATTTTTGTAAATTTTCCTAAAATAAGAAATTTTTGAAAAATTTCTTAAAATAAGTAAATTCTGAAAACTCTCGTAAAATAAACATTTTTGGAAAAATTTCTTAAACTAAGAAATTTTGGAAAAATTTCCTAAAATAGGAAATTTCCTTTAAAAATATTTATATTAATTCTTATGTTTTCGCCCCACTGTAAGATCATTCCCTAGCATGTTTGCTAATCTATAAATGTTTTCTTTCCCATTCAATTTCTTGTCTATAAACAAAGGCTTATAAAATTTGTTAGACAGTTGTATTTTTAGAAGAAATAATAAAATTTTGCTTATTTTTTTATTACTTTTGTTACATGTGAAAATTTGTTATGATGACTTTGCTGGTTTGAATTTAATGCTTTAATTTTGTCGTTACTTTTATGGCAAATAAATTTTAAATTGATTTTTAAATGGTTTCGTTTTCTATTTTAAGCTATTGTAAGGGATTGCCTAAGAACTGTAGGCTGTTAATAAAAAACTAATAAAAGAATTTGAATCCTTTTAGTTAATGTTAATGTTTTTAATACATTAACAAATTTATTATTAAACTCCAAGAAGTTGTATCTGAATTTGACTTTTTTGTATGCCCAAAAACAACAATTATGTTTTTTTTATCATGTGGTCTTTCTGGTTATGCCATTTCATTTGAAGCTAACATCATCAAACGCTATATTGTTTGTGGCTTTTAGCAATAAAAACTTTGTTTTGTACTTAAACTTCCGTTTCCTCAAAGGTTAACTGCTTCTGCATGTTAACGTTTTAAGGATATAAAACTTGTCAACTTGTTTTCGAAACAATTTCATTTCTTTGATTTTCTTGTGGTTGCTTTTATTGAGGTTGAAATATGTGTTCCTGCATGTTTAAAGGATTTTCATGTGAAAACATTATTTTTTTCTGCGTGACAGAAATATTTGTTAAAGAAATTGAACACGTTTTTAAATTATTGTTGTTGTGCAGTAAAACTTAACAGAAAATTACACTTGGTATTGTCATTCTTAAATATTGCCGAAAGAAACAGGGTGTATGCTTTATTTGAGATCAACTTTTTTATGCAAAACTTAGTTTTCTGTTGAAAAACTATATTCAGCTAGCTGAATATTGCTTTTTGGTGGTATTCTTTCAAATATATTATTTATTCTAATTATTATGTTAATACCTTGCAATTCAGCTAGCTGAATTGTAATTTCTCTTAGCTTAATTCAAAAATATCAAAGTTTTAATGAATTTTCTTAAGATATTGTTCTATTTAACTAGCTGAATACTGTTTTACGCAGCTGAATAGCAATTATTATTAGAAAAAATCGTTGAAAACATCATTGTTTGTTATAATCCAGAATACTTCAGCGAACTGAAGTACAATTTCTCATAGCTTAATGCTATAATATCAAAGTTTTATGAATTTTCTTGAGATATTGTTCTATTTTGCTAGCTGAGTACTGTTTTACGTAGCTGAATACCAATTGTTGTTAGAAAAAAACATTGAAAACATCATATTTTGTTTTATTCCAAATAAAATTTTGTAATTTAGTCAGCTGAATGGCCGAATGGTAAACTTTTTTTCACAAAATTGAAACTGTCTACTACTCTTCATTTAAAAAAGTGTTACATATTCACCTAGCTGAATACCACTTTGCATTGCTGAATAGCACCTATAGTTGAATTAATCATAAACAAATCTTCCTTTGAATCTATTCAATAATGAAATTTGGGGTTTTAATAAGCTGAATACTAGTTTTTGTTTGCTGAATATATTGTTTTCATCTGAAGAGTAAATTCGTGCAATCTGGAAGATAAGAAAACATATAATATGTTAGCTGAATGTGGTTTCTTTGCCAGTTGAATGCAAATTATGAAATTATTTTTGAATTTAGTTAGTAGTATAGCATTTTTTGGCAGCTGAATATAATATTTTCTCAGCTGAATAGTAAAATATATAAACTTTTATAAATTCCATAAGCAAATTGTGAAATTCAGCTATATTAATAAATGTATTAGTAGCTGAATAGAAAATTTTCAGCTGAATGCTTTAATACTAACAGTATTGAGAATTCAGCAAGCTATGATGTGTCTTCTTGGTGGCTGAATGTTTTTTTTTTAATATTATCAAAATTAATAAATTTCTGTGAATTTCAGTAATAAATTTTTATATTTTATTAGAAGAGTAGCTTTATTTGCAGCTGAGTATAATTTAATGCCCAGCTTAATGCAAAATATAAAATTCTTGATCAATATAGTTCGCTAAAAAAACTTATTTGGTAGCTGAATTTAATATTTTCCCCACTGAAAAGTAAAGTGCATAGACTTTCATAAATTCCATAAATAAACTAAGAAATTCAGCTGGCTTAATACATTTTCTAGTAGCTGAATATAATATTATTCCACCTGGCTTGTACAACACAGACATTATTAAGTAATCAGCAAGCCAAATAGAGTTTTCTTGTGAGTTAAATGTAATTTTTTAAAACATATCTATTAACAATTTTGTACTTATCTGTAAATTTCCGTAACAAATTTGTAGATTAAATTAGCAGAGTAGATTTATTTGATAGCTGAATATAATTTTTTTCCAGCTAAATGGAAAATATGAACTTTCTTATGAATTTAAATAGGGGAATTGAATTTTTTTGTAGCTGAATATAATATTCTACCAGCTAAATAGCAAAATATATAGACTTCTTTAAATTAGATAAACAAATTCAGATATTTAGCTAGCTGAATGTATTATCTAAAAGCTGAATATTAAATTTTTCCAACAGAATAGTAAAATACAAACCTTATTAAGAATTCAGCTAGCAATATGGTGTTTTATTCGTAGCTGAATGTAATTTTTCAAATAATTTTTTTTAATTCGATAATAAATTTAGAAATTTAGTCAGCTGAAAAGCATTTTTGTGAGCTGAATAGCAAATTGTAATACTTTATTTGATTTTACCAAGATTTCACATTTTTCACATAAGATAATAATATTATAAACGTTTCAATGCTGAGGAATATATTTTTTATTAATGCTGATTAATGTATGATAAACATATTTTTAAATTTATATACATATTTATGAATTTAAGAAGCTGAATAGCTTTTATTTTAGCTGGAAAACACTTTTTCGAACTGACTAGCAAAATTTAATAATTTAAATGATTTTTATAAATATTTTTTTAATTTTCGCTAGCTGCACAGCGTTCTATGCTAGCTGAATACAGGTTTTAAATGAGGAAAATGAAATTATGAATATATGTTATTAATTTAATATACAAATTAAGAAATTCAGCTAGCTGAATACAGTTTCTAAGAGGGAGAAATTAAATTATGAATATATTTTTTGATTTAATATACAAACTAAGAAATTCAGCTAGCTGAATATAACATTTTTAGAGATAAAAAGCCAAATTTAATATTTTTTGTAAAATTTATAAAGAACTTTTGCGTAAATTGCATCTTTTAGCTAGCTGAATTGCTTAAGATGGCAGCTGAATAAAGTTTATCAGGACGAATTATAATATTTTAAACATATTTTTGAATTTCATAACAAATTTAGAAATTCAGCTAGCTGAATAGCTTTATTGATGGCTGAATATAATAGTTTTTAAACTAATTAGCTAAATTTAAACAGTTTTGTCATTCTTATAAACATATTTGGAAATTCAGCTAGCTAAATAGCAATTATTTTGCACCCTTATAATAAATTACCTTAATTACTAAAGAATATTTCAACCTTTAACGATTACTTTTTAACTACAAAATGTTATTTATTTAATTACAACTTACGTGTTTGGTACATTTCTCATTTGCCTCACGGTAAGAAACACAATTATAAGCGTGCCATTGCCCAAGACGCCAACAATGAAAATGAAAGCAAACAAGACAGGTACAATATATGTTTCGGGTCGCATAACATATGGCACATAAGGGGTTTCTGTCGCCGCCACTATATCACCATCCAGCATTGAGCCATTAATTAGGGAGCTTGAAGTAGTGACATTAATAAAACTCTCCAAAATACTTGAAACTAAGGGAATGTGGTCATCGGAAGCAAGGATATCATTACTACTACTGCTGCTACTACTGTTGCTCCTTAAGCCCGTAACTGTTTGTGCGGCCATTTGACTAAGACTGGGATTATGGTTTTGAAATGTGGCGGAGGAGTGCCATGAATCATTCCCATGCTGTTGTTCACCTGTTATGCTGGAGGCGATTAATGCTGAAGCTGTCTTTTCGATATGTGACCATGATTCATGGATGAGTGTAGTTGCAATGGTAGTAAAAGCGGAATATGTGGATGTACTTACAGAGGGATTGAGGTTGTAACTGTGGTCGTTGTTTACAAATTTCTGACTGTCGTTGTTGTAAAATAGACCTTGTACTGTTGTTGTTGCTGCCTCAAAAGAGCTACTGGTTGTTGTAAATGTGTCTGTTAGTAAAACTGACATCGTTGTTGTAATTGTTACTCCTCTTGTAGTTGGTACTCAGTTCGCTGTATTCCTTCACTTAGTTTATGTTTAAGTAAGTTCTGGCTTGTGCTTCCATAAAACACCATAAAGCTGTCACTTCCTTTTCCCCTTTTCGTTATGGTGCTAAAGCTTTCGGATTCATTCACTTCAAATTTACTTTTTTTATGGTCAATTCACTCCTTTTTCTGTAGAAATTTTCATATTTATTCTTGTTGTTTTGTTTTCTAATAAAATGTTGTAAAGTTTATATGACCCATAAACAAGAAAGCTCTGAAGATATTTGCAGCTCTGTCCGGTTTTTTAAACCAGCTTTTAAATAATTCAGTTGAAGGGCTATAAAAAAAAAGATGGAAGGATTTCATTATAAAATTTATGTAAACAAAACTAAAAATAATAAATTTCCAAGAATTTAATTTAAAATTACTTTATCTCTAACTCAAAACATTAAAAAGCATAACGACTATAAATGTAGACGTAATCATAAACTATAGAAAAAGTTAAGTTTTCCTGTAGAAAAAGTTAAGTTTTTCTATAGAAAAAGTTAAGTTTTTCTATAGAAAAAGTTAAGTTTTTCTATAAAAAAAGTTAAGTTTTTCTATAGAAAAAGTTAAGTTTTTCTATAGAAAAAGTTAAGTTTTTCTATAGAAAAAGTTAAGTTTTTCTATAAAAAAAGTTAAGTTTTTCTATAGAAAAAGTTAAGTTTTTCTATAGAAAAAGTTAAGTTTTTCTATAGAAAAAGTTAAGTTTTTCTATAGAAAAAGTTAAGTTTTTCTATAGAAAAAGTTAAGTTTTTCTATAGAAAAAGTTAAGTTTTTCTATAGAAAAAGTTAAGTTTTTCTATAGAAAAAGTTAAGTTTTTCTATAGAAAAAGTTAAGTTTTTCTATAGAAAAAGTTAAGTTTTTCTATAGAAAAAGTTAAGTTTTTCTATAGAAAAAGTTAAGTTTTTCTATAGAAAAAGTTAAGTTTTTCTATAGAAAAAGTTAAGTTTTTCTATAGAAAAAGTTAAGTTTTTCTATAGAAAAAGTTAAGTTTTTCTATAGAAAAAGTTAAGTTTTTCTATAGAAAAAGTTAAGTTTTTCTATAGAAAAAGTTAAGTTTTTCTATAGAAAAAGTTAAGTTTTTCTATAGAAAAAGTTAAGTTTTTCTATAGAAAAAGTTAAGTTTTTCTATAGAAAAAGTTAAGTTTTTCTATAGAAAAAGTTAAGTTTTTCTATAGAAAAAGTTAAGTTTTTCTATAGAAAAAGTTAAGTTTTTCTATAGAAAAAGTTAAGTTTTTCTATAGAAAAAGTTAAGTTTTTCTATAGAAAAAGTTAAGTTTTTCTATAGAAAAAGTTAAGTTTTTCTATAGAAAAAGTTAAGTTTTTCTTAAGTTTTTCTATAGAAAAAATTAAGTTTTTCTATAGAAAAAATTAAGTTTTTCTATAGAAAAAATTAAGTTTTTCTATAGAAAAAATTAAATTTTTCTATAGAAAAAATTAAGTTTTTCTATAGAAAAAATTAAGTTTTTCTATAGAAAAAATTAAGTTTTTCTATAGAAAAAATTAAGTTTTTCTATAGAAAAAATTAAGTTTTTCTATAGGAAAAATTAAGATTTTCTATAGAAAAAATTAAATTTTTCTATAGAAAAAATTAAGTTTTTCTATAGAAAAAATTAAGTTTTTCTATAGAAAAAATTAAGTTTTTCTATAGAAAAAATTAAGTTTTTCTATAGAAAAAATTAAGTTTTTCTATAGAAAAAATTAAGTTTTTCTATAGAAAAAATTAAGTTTTTCTATAGAAAAAATTAAGTTTTTCTATCGAAAAAATTAAGTTTTTCTATAGAAAATAGGTGAAATTCCAGCTTTGATTCTACTGAATATTTGAATCTGTTAAATATTTGTAGAAATATAAAATTTCCGCAAATTTCTAAAATATTTTAATAAACCGTTAAAGTGTTTTTTGTTATTATTTTGCAATTTTTCCCTGAAATTTTAATTAGAATATTTTTTTCAAAATTTCCATTTACTTTATTCAAGTTTAAAAATATTTTATGACTTCCATGTATTTTCTGAATTTTGAAATCCTTACAAGAATCCATCTATGAATCGTTATTGTGTTTTTTTCTGAAAAGTTTTATATTTTATTTGTTTTCACTACTTTTAGCTAGAAAATTGAAAATGTAGAAAATTGTTAAAATTTATTTACCAACTTTCATTTAGTTGGAGAATAAACAATTTGTAAAGAACTTCAAACTAAAAACTAGGAAATATTATAAATAAATGATGAATAGAATGAAGTAGCAGCAAAAGAGCAGAAAACAAATGCATTAAATTGCTAAATAAATTTGGTTACAAAATTTGTAAATGGAGCATAAAAAAAATTTCAATGAATTTTTGTATGTCACTATTCTTGAGTTTTGTCAATTTGTCTTTGTCATTAGGTTTTCTATAGAAAACAGTTTCAGTTTTTAAATTTTCTTAAGAAAAGTTTGTCTATAGCCAAGATAATTCTTTAAAATACAAATTTCTACTTTTTTGGCCACCTGGGAGTATGATTTTTCCCAATATTTTTGTTATTAATATCAAGTATACGTGGGATACGTTAGAGGCATTTGAGGTAAAAATAATCAGTTTAATGAAATCAAAATATAAAACACATAAATATAATATATATCGATTTGTTTGGTTAACACGTTTTTGAGATTAAGCCCAAGAATTGGGCTTATTCTCTAAAACTTATACAAAACCGCTTAATGTTTGTCATTTTATTAAGATAAAATATTATGACATAAATGTCCTTGACTTGAGCCTATAATGTTAAAATTCTCCCACTAATACCCTCTTAATCTTAAAATAATCAGAGTTACTTCTTTGCTAACCCACTTCCGTTTCCTCTTCCCCCAAAACGTCATCTATCAAAAGGCTTAAGATTTGTACAATAATTAATTACTTTTCCATGAATTCAGTGTTTTTGACACATTTTTTTTAACTTTTTTTTATTATTACGACTTAAATAAACATAAAATTTTTCCAAATCTTCTGTCTTATTTCTTTATTGCCACAAGCCAAAAACTAATTATAAGAATATAATGATTAAGTACTTGAAGTAAAAAGAAACATAAACTTTTTTATAGAACTTTAATAAAGAAGCTGGGACAAAGGGTCATAGTCAGCTGAACTATATAAAAAATTAAAAGTTTTTGAGATGAAAAGTTTGAAAAAATGTAGAAAATATTAAAGGTCATTAGGCTTATAAAAGAATTTAAGATTGCCTTATACTTTCCAGTAATGATGGCTTTAAAAAGTTTAAGTTTCAATAGCTGGTAAAGAAAACCATAAGCACAAGCTACTGAAACTTAAAGATTACAATAAAACAAAAGGAAAGGCTAAAGCCCACTTTTCTATAGAAAACTGAGGTTTAAGCCCACTTTTCTATAGAAAACTAGGGCTAACGCCTACTTTTCTATAGAAAACTAGGGCTAACGCCTACTTTTCTATAGAAAACTAGGGCTAACGCCTACTTTTCTATAGAAAACTAGGGCTAACGGCTACTTTTCTATAGAAAACTAGGGCTAACGCCTACTTTTCCATAGAAAGCTAGGGCTAACGCCTACTTTTCTATAGAAAACTAGGGCTAACGCCTACTTTTCTATAGAAAACTAGGGCTAACGCCTACTTTTCTATAGAAAACTAGGGCTATCGCCTACTTTTCTATAGAAAACTAGGGCTAACGCCTACTTTTCTATAGAAAACTAGGGCTAACGCCTACTTTTCTATAGAAAACTAGGGCTAACGCCTACTTTTTTTATAGAAAACTAGGGCTAACGCCTACTTTTCTATAGAAATTAGGGCTAACGCCTACTGTTCTATAGAAAACTAGGGCTAACGCCTACTTTTCTATAGAAAACTAGGGCTAACGCCTACTTTTCTATAGAAAACTAGGACTAGCGCCTACTTTTCTATAGAAAACTAGGACTAGCGCCTACTTTTCTATAGAAAACCAGGACTAACACCTACTTTTCTATAGAAAACTAGGGCTAACGCCTACTTTTCTATAGAAAACTAGGGCTAACGCCTACTTTTCTAAAGAAAACTAGGGCTAACGCCTACTTTTCTATAGAAAACTAGGGCTAACGCCTACTTTTCTATAGAAAACTAGGGCTAAAGCCTACTTTTCTATAGAAAACTAGGGCTAACGCCTACTTTTCTATAGAAAACTAAGGCTAACGCCTACTTTTCTAAAGAAAACTAGGGCCAAGATGATGTTAATCGAGGAATTACTGTATTTCTTTTAAACGTTTTCATATTGATTCCAGAGGCTTCAAACAGTCTTTCAATTTTTCCAATTACAATTTATCTAAAAATTAATGGAAATTTGCTAAACAAGTTTCAGAAATATCAATCATTTATATGGAACATTACATTTTCAATGACGGCCAAGGGCATTTTTAATTTTCTGGTAAATTTGTAAAGTAATTTTTATTTATATCACAATTTGTAAAAAATATCAATAATGATAGCTTCCTTTTTATTATTACCAACGAAAATCAAGTCCATTGATGTAAAACTAACATCAATTTTCTTTGAAATTTGTATCAATGACTGGACAATTACAAAAAATTCTAAAAATAGAAAATTAAGTATCCCTGAAACAGTTAAGAGGTTGCTTTGTTGGTGTTTTGTTTTTTTTTTTTTTTTTCTAAGATAATGTTCAAGATAAAGTTGTTGACAAATTCCTAGGAAACAATAAATTGCTAACAATTCCATCCTCCCACTTCTGACCATTGACTCCGCTTTTTGTTCTGATAATAAAATCTCAAATAACAAATCACTTAATTAGTATTCAAATTTATTTTGACAGAGTTTGCGTCATTTGTATCAAATTTTACTGCTCATTATCAAATAAATTTGTTAAAAAAAATATTGAAATTTTTGGGGATATTATTTAAATAAAACAATAATTAAATTAACTTAATTTTGTCAAAAGAAAACTTCTACATACTTCAAAAAAAAAAGCAAAAAATAAATTTGACTTAAAATAAAAAACCCCAAAAACATTTTAAAATACTTGAAAATCTTAACAAACTTTTCTAACTGGAAACTACCCAGCAAAACTTTGGTAATGGCAAGTACTCTGATAACTGGTTACCTTGTAATGACTACAACATACCATCCGAATAAATAATAAGTTATTACAGAAGTACTTATTTGTAATTAAAATGTTAATTTAAACTGAATGGCCCCGGTTCAAATCCCACCAAGGGCAACAATTTTTTTTAGTTTTTTTTTTTATTAAAAAGTCTTTTTAAATGATTTTTGAATTTTAAGAACTTAAATATTATCTTCTGTAAAAACAAATTTGTAAAACTAACTCACGTTAATGAAAAAATACCATCATGAGTCAATTTTGATTATGTAGGGGATGTTGAATACCAAACACGATTCTAATTGGTCTTAACTTGGTAAGTCCAACTTATCTGGGTCATCCTTCATCTCAACTGTGAACACACACCTCCTCATGGTATCACCCGGGGAGCTGGTTTAACACCCATTAATATTGTGAGTTAACATGTTCCGAGAGTTGTCCCATAAGATCGATTAAAAAGGGTTAGGATTACGGGCTAGTAACCCTCTCTTGAAAAAAAAATACAATGAAGAGGATAAAATTAGAATTGGAATGTCCCACTACCTAATGTTAGAGGAGGATGTCCGAAACTTCGATAGAAAGACCAAGTAGAGGAACATTTTTCAAAGCTTGGCCTATAAAATTGGAGAATATTCGCACAAGATCGAAATCCATGGAATTCTAAAATATGCTCGGACTTTGACCTTAACAGGTTGTAACATTTAAGTAAGAGTCAATCTTATGTAAAAACTTATACAAAAAAGAAGATTTAAATTGTTTAAGTTTTAAAATAATTTTAAAAAAGTTTTAAAATAATTACAAAAAATCGTATAAAAATATTTTTCCAAAAATTACAACAAAGCAAAGTTATTTTCACATGATTTTGGATCTAAAAATAAAAATTGTTTATATTAATTAAAAGCTGCTAAGTTTTCAACATATGAAGTAACTCAGTGGAAGAGTCTCTGCTTAGCAGTCGGAGGGTCTGGGTTCGAGCCCCCATGGGATCATAAAAAAAATTTTGTATTTCGTTTAAAAATATATGTTTTTAATAAAACAACAAAAAAAAAGTTGTTGCTCTTGTTGTTGTTGTTGCTTTCAAATTGCTTACCCAAGTCATTACTTTTCTGCAATTGGTAAGTACTTGCCTCCAATGACATCCTCATGTTAATGTTATGACTTAAACAGTGAATTAGTAAGTAGTTCGTGTTCAATAGTTTAACTGTTTAACTCATTATTTGGTAATGAAAAGTTTTACTGGGTATGTTTATATTCAAAACGTTAAATCACTTTAATGTCTTTCAAAAGCTCTCAAACGAAAAATAAAGTCAAACCCAAATAATGACAATTTATCCAAACGGAAGTATTGTCATTCAGTTTTTCTAAAAAGAACCGGAAATTGAGAACGAGACCCAAAGGAAAAAAGGAGCATTTGAGGATTATAAAACAATTAAGTTGTTTCTTCAAACAAAAACAAATTAGGAAAACAATTTCTTTGTCAAGGAATTCCTAGAAAATATTAAGAACTTTTCTTTTCATAAAAGAAAAGTTCAAAATGTTAATAAAACAAAAAGCAAAATGAAAATTAATTGAGTAAGAGGAAAGAAGTAACATACCAGCAAGAAAAATTAAACTTTATTTAAAAAAAAAAACACATTTAAATACTTGCTTCAAATAAGTTCTGGAACTTACGATTTTTTTACTTATTTATACGAAAGCTTTGATTTCTCTCCAACAGAAAGCAGTTTTTAAAAACAAATTTAAAATAAATTTTATTCTAAACTGAAAATTTTTCTAATAACATTTTTTTTGAATGAAAAATTTATAAAAGAATTTTTCTTGGACGAAAACTTTTCAATCGAAATATTTTTCTAGCACAAAAAATGTCTATAGAAATATTTTTGTAGAATTATATATTTTGTACACTATGTCAATATCTATGTCTTAGTATTAGTATTAGCCCAGTCAGCATTTTGGTTATTTTCTGATCATATTTGACTCTTTTTCTATTTTTAGAACACTGAAGAAGTTTCGCTATTTCTTGTTACAATTTTATTTATTTTTTATCGACGGCCGCGAACTGGGATCGAACTCAGGCTAAAAATGATATCTTATGTTTAGTAGTCGACGTGCTAACTCACTTAGTTACAGCACCCACTATTTATGCGCGTTAAAAAGTATTTCAAAAACAACACTATAGGAGTTACCTTTTTATCATCTAACTGTGTAAAATCTGTTTGCAAAATAGCGTTACAATCTATCGAATTTCAATCCCCTAAATGTTTGATTTTTAATGAAAATGCTTTTTGTTATTTCATTTTTAAACAATGACTTTTAAAGCATAAGCGCGAATCTATTTCGACTAGTGTTTTAATCGCACAGACGATAAATCGTTTTTTGGTCTTCCAAACTGGTTAAAAAAGACTCATTTGGGTCATTTTTCAAAAAATAATCTTCTAAATACTGACTGGGAGTATAGCTATTAGTATTGGTATAACCTATTAATACTTGTCTTTTTATTGTCATCCTGAACTGAACATCATTTTTAATTTCTGTCAATTTTCTTTAAGGAATTTGTGGTTTCGGACCTGAATTATAAATTTAATGATTTTTCTATAGCTATGATATATCTAAAGCAATTAATTTCCAAACTCATAAGTGTAGTGAAAGTAAATTTGTTAAAAAAAAAATGTATAACATGTCATTAAATTATTTTGAAATCCATCAAAATTGTGTTGCATAGCTAAAGGCATCTGTAATAATAGATAATTGTTCAAATGAGCTTTTTATGTGTCTGCCTATTAAGTTAATGTGTTTTTGATAAATAAAGATATATTTTTTTATTGTGTTGCAATATCTCTAATTTGATATTGTGGTGATGTCCTGAGAGAAGTTTATTGACCTGAATAAGATAAATTTCTTATGCATATTTTGATTTAATGTCTTCTTTTATAATCGCATTAACATCCCAGTAAAACTTTTCATTACCAAATAATGAGTTAAACAGTTAAACTATTGAAAACGAACTACTTACTCATTCGCTTTTTAAGTCATTACATTAACATGGGGATGTCATTGGAGGCAAGTACTTACCAATTGCAGAAAAGTAATGACTTGGGTAAGCAATTTGAAAGCAACAACAACAACAGCAACAACTTTTTTGTTGTTGTTTTATTAAAAACATATATTTTTAAACGAAATACAAAATTTTTTTTATGATCCCATGGGGGCTCGAACCCAGACCCTCCGACTGCTAGGCAGAGACTCTTCCACTGAGTTACTTCATATGTTGAAAACTTAGCAGCTTTTAATTAATATAAACAATTTTTATTTTTAGATCCAAAATCATGTGAAAATAACTTTGTTTTTCCCTGCTTTTTTTTTTTGCTTTGTTGTAATTTTTGGAAAAATATTTTTATACGATTTTTTGTAATTATTTTAAAACTTTTTTAAAATTATTTTAAAACTTAAACAATTTAAATCTTCTTTTTTGTATAAGTTTTTACATAAGATTGACTCTTACTTACTTAAATGTTACAACCTGTTAAGGTCAAAGTCCGAGCATATTTTAGAATTCCATGGATTTCGATCTTGTGCGAATATTCTCCAATTTTATAGGCCAAGCTTTGAAAAATGTTCCTCTACTTGGTCTTTCTATCGAAGTTTCGGACATCCTCCTCTAATATTAGGTAGTGGGACATTTCAATTTAATTTTATCCTCTTAATTGTATTTTTTTTCAAGAGAGGGTTACTAGCCCGTAATCCTAACCCTTTTTAATCGATCTTATGGGACAACTCTCGGAACATGTTAACTCACAATATTAATGGGTGTTAAACCAGCTCCCCGGGTGAGGAGGTGTGTGTTCACAGTTGAGATGAAGGATGACACAGATAAGTTGGGCTTACAAAGTTAAGACCTATTAGAATCGTGTTTGGTATTCAAAATCCCCTACATAATCAAAATTGACTTATGATGGTATTTTTTCATTAACGTGAGTTAGTTTTACAAATTTTTTTTACAGAAGATAACATTTAAGTTCTTAAAATTCAAAAATCATTTAAAAAGACTCTTTTAATAAAAAAAAAAACTAAAAAAAATTGTTGCCCTTGGTGGGATTTGAACCGGGACCATTCAGTTTAAATTACCATCTTAATTAGAAATAAGTACTTCTGTAATAACTTATTATTTATTCGGATGGTATGTTGTAGTCGTTACAAGGTAACCAGTTATCAGAGTACTTGCCATTACCAAAGTTTTGCTGGGATTTTTGTGAGCCTTAAGAAAATTTAGTTTTATAGGAAAAATTGTAGTAACACTTTTTTTTTGGAAACACAAGATTTTAAATAATTAAAATTTTGATGCTTTTTTATATATCCTCTATAGCAATAAGTGAACAAAAACTGTTGTTACTAGTACGTTTTGCTTTATCTTATCTTATATTCTTAAGCGAGCAATAATTGTATGTATTTATATATATATATATATATATATATATATATATATATATATATATATATATATATATATATATATATATATATATATATATATATAGAATGGCTATAGAATGGCTATCTCGAAAACGGCGCTAACGATTTTGATAAAATTTGGACAGTGGGTATCTTTTTTGATGTATAGGTCGAAGGTAGGGTAAAAACGGGTAAAAAGGGGAAAAAACCGAAAACGTTACATCTCCTAAAGTAATAGGTATAGAAACAAAATTAAAATTACGTTTTAAACAGCTATGAAAATAAGCGGACAGGTGTTTGGTACTTTTTTGAAACTATGTCCGATAGGGGGTAAAAAAGGGTGAAAATAGTTGTTTTGGCACCTTTTTAACCCACTCTTATATTTTAAACTAAAGAATATAAAAATAAACTTGGTACTGCAATCAATAGATGTAAAAGAAACATGAAACGCGTATTTGGTACTTTTTTGATTTTGGAGCCAAAATGGGTAAAAAAGGGATAAAATGATAACTTAACATCTCCAAAGTAATATGAATAGGAACATTATACATTATGTTAAATGCGTTTTAAAAAAATGTACCGATTTCAATTGGCACCAAAAAAGTACCAAATATACATATGGAACTTTTAGAAATTAGGGAATAAAAAGGGGGAAAAATTAGTATTATTTTAAAGAAATGAATGTTTGTCTGTATGTATATTCTTTATAGAATAGTAAACTGTGAATTTGATTATGTTATGCTGTTGCGGATAAGCCGGCGAAGGTTTTAAAGTTGATAAGACTAATTTTCGACAGATGGCGCCACTGAAAATTACTAAAAATTAAATAAATCGTAAACTGTACATTTGATCATGCTATGATGTTTAGCAAAGTTGTAGCTCATGAGCCGACGAAGGCTTTTTAGTTGGTATGAATAATTTCCGACAGGTGGCGCTACAGAAACTTACTCAAAGTCAATTTAATCGTAATCTGTACATTTAATCATGCTACAATCTTTAGCAAAGTTGTTGCACATGAGCCGACGAAGGTTTCTTAGTTGGTATGAAGAAATTTCGGCAGGTGGCGCCACTGAAATTTACTCAAAGTTAATTTAATCGTATGCTGTACATTTAATCATGCTATAATCTTCAGCAAAGTTGTTACGGATAAGCCGAAGAAGGTTTATGAATTGGAATGAGCAAAGTCCGACAGGTGGCGTCACAGAAAATTACTCAAAATGAATTAAATCGTAAACTGTGCATTTGATCAGACTATAATCTTTAGCAAAGTTGTTGCGCATGAGTCGACGGAGGTTTCTGTTGATATGAATAATTTCCAAAATTATTCAAAATGAGTTAAACTGTAAACTATGCAAACTATGTGTTGGTCGGACAAAATAAATCAAATAATTCAAAATTAACTAAATATTTCAACAATGTCTTTCCTCTAAATTTATTTTAGCACTTTATAATATAAAATATATAAAAACTTTAAAATTTTCCTCAAAATGCTTATCATAAAGCTCCGAGCAAGGCTCGGTCAACCAGGTACTCTTAGACTCAAAGACAATGTTCTTAGCTGAAGTGAATGCAAAAAATACCTTGATGTGATTTAACAAAATCAGTACCAAGCTCTTGAGAACATATCCTGATAGTTCGCAGACTCAGGTTTTTTTGATGGCAATAAAATTATTTTGTAAGTGTAGTTGTGAACTTGTATGAACTGAAGCTATAGAATAGTATATTATCACTTTATTAAGTTAAGGAGCATTAAATCACATTAATAGGTCTATTCGTTTACTTTCCAGTAAAAGTCCAGTAAGCTGAGTATTTACTGAGTAAATGAACGAATTTACTCTCACCAAATCATTTGTACAAGAAAAGTAAACGAACAGAAAATTTGTAAAAATCCAGTAAGAAAATCAAAACAATAAGAAAAAAACAATAAAAAAGGCAATAAATAAATAAAAAATGACCTAAGCTTTTAATTTTTAATTAGTTATATACTTTTTAACTTTAATTTAGTTAATTTTATTTCTTTTACTTCAAATTTTTAACTTAATAAAAATTGCGGCAAATTTTCAACTGCCTGTTTTTCTTTTGTTTACGTTTTTTATTCATGTTGTTGTTGTTACTGAACTTTTACAAGCAAAAATTTTCCCCGTAACATTTTGCAAATACTCAGCAAATAAACTGTCACTTTTTCTCAAAAATTCTCTCTGTTTACATTTCCCCTCTTACTGAGTTTTGGGTAAACGAACGACTTTCCGTAATATTTTGTAATATTTTGTAATAATTTGTACAAATTTTAACGTAAACGAATGAATCTAATGTGATTTTCATTGTTCAGTCTACAAATACAAATAAGAATAATTTACAAAGTCCGACTAAGGTTATCACAGAAAAACAGAATGTAATGATTACGGCTCAATGTCCATTTGGAAGGAATCAATAGCATTCGAGAAATCCAATCATTATTTTGATACTTAATATAAAGATATAAAAGATACACGCGTAAGTAGTATCAAATGTGGAAAATAAACATTTAACAAAATCTCTGCAAATACCTCAGTCAAATGTTGGTTAAGAGAAGCCAGCCACTGATTGATTGATGACTGACAGTTTAAGTTGACCTTGGTTTGAGTGGCTGTTCGGTAGTTTACTTTTATATAAAAGTTTGCCTTCTGCTGTTGAATGAAAGACAATTGTAAAAAATTCACTAATGTTGGAATTTTTTCAACATTAAAATGAAATTCTCATGATATGAAAGTAAAATAATTAACTTTATATTAAAAGTGTTTACAATGAGTCTTAATATTTTTAAATGATAAGTAAAAATGTCAATGAATTTCTTTTACATTTATTAAATAAATAAATGAATAACTATTATTACATTTAAAATTAAACATTTATAATGGATTCGCTTAATAAAATTAAAAGTAATTTGACGAAATATTTTTCATATATTGATCCTTGCAAATTTAATTGATTGATTGAAACAACATTTTAAATTAAACAATAATACATTAAATTAATGTAAAAAATGCTTAAGAAGCTTAACCGGAAATGAAAAACGATTATAAAGACAAACTCGTAAAAAAAATCTTAAAAATTATAAAAAATTTTTAAATTTTTATGAAATTTTCCCCTAATTTTATCTGATATAACTTTTTCAACAGAAGAGTTCCAATTCTTACTTTATCTTAAATAAAAGTCTAAGGTCTTTGCTTTAAGGACATATATAATTTATGTGCATATATTTGCATATTGAGCCTAAAATAAGCATTTAAGAAAAATGTGTGCAATGAAAATATTTAGTTTTAAATAGTTTTCTTTGGAAAAAAATTTCGAAAGAAGACTATTCTATGGAAAAATGATTATAAAGTCAAACTCGGAAAAAAAATTTTAAATTATAAAAATTTTGAAAAATTTTGTAAAATTTTCGCATAATTTTATCTGATATAACTTTTTCAACTGAAGAGCTCCAATGCTAACTTTATCTTTAATAAAAGGATAAAGTCTTTACTTTGAGGACATATTAAATTCATGTGCATAAATTTGCATATTTAGCCTAAAATGAGCATTTAGGGAAAATGCGTGTAACGAAAATATTTCTTAACAAAAAATTTAGTTTTAAATAGGTTTCTTTGAAGAAAAATTTCGAAAGAAGACTATTCTATGGAAAAATGATTATAAAGACAAACTCTGAAAAAAAATTTAAAATTACAAAAATTTTGAAAAATTTTATGATATTTTCGCTTAATTTTATCTGATATAACTTTTTCAACTGAAGAGCTCCAATGCTAACTTTATCTTTAGTAAAAGGATAAAGTCTTTACTTTGAGGACATATTAAATTCATGTGCATAAATTTGCATATTTAGCCTAAAATGAGCATTTAGGGAAAATGCGTGTAACGAAAATATTTCTTAACAAAAAATTTAGTTTTAAATAGGTTTCTTTGAAGAAAAATTTCGAAAGAAGACTATTCTATGGAAAAATGATTATAAAGACAAACTCTGAAAAAAAAATTAAAATTACAAAAATTTTGAAAAATTTTATGATATTTTCGCTTAATTTTATCTGATATAACTTTTTCAACTGAAGAGCTCCAATGCTAACTTTATCTTTAATAAAAGGATAAAGTCTTTACTTTGAGGACATATTAAATTCATGTGCATAAATTTGCATATTTAGCCTAAAATGAGCATTTAGGGAAAATGCATGTAATAAAAATATTTCTTAACAAAAAATTTAGTTTTAAATAGTTTTCTATGGAGAAAAATTTCGAAAGAAAAATGTTCTATGGAAAAATTATTACAGAAACAAACTACGAACAAAATTTAAAATTATAAAATTTTTTAAAAGTTCATATAAAATTTTCGCCTAATTTTATCTGATATAACTTTATTAACTGAAGAGCCCTAATACTCGAAAGAAAAATGTTCTTTGAGAAATGATTATAAAGACAAAATCGGAAAAAAATTTTAAGATTATATTTTTTTTTTGTTTAATTTTAACTAATATAACTTTTTCAACTGAAGAGCACTAATACTTATTTTATCTTAAATAAAAAACTAAAGTCTTAGCTTTAAGGACATAAATAATTCATGTGCATAAATTTGCATATTTAGCCTAAAAAAAACATTTTAGAAAAATGTGAGTAATGAAATAATTTCTTACCAAAAAATTTAGTTTTAGATAGTTTTCTATGAAGAAAAATTTCGAAAAAAAAATTTTCTATGGAAGAATAATTACAAAGACAAACTACGAAAAAATTGTCAAAATTACACAAATTATAATGATATTTTTTACTGCTTTCATCTGATATTACTTTTTTTTTAATTAAAAACTCTAATTCCTAATTTATTACCAATAAAAGGACCAAGTTCTAGCTTAAAAAGCATATAGGAATTATCTGAATAAATATTTATTTAGACTAATATAAAGGCAAATTCCGAAAAAAAAATTACAAAATGTTTGAGAATTTTTATGAAACTTTTTCCTGTTATCTAATTTTGCTTATGTCAACTGAAAAGTTTTAGTGATTAATTAATCTCAAATGAAAGACCAAAATTTCTACTTTAAAGGCATATAGAAATCATTTGCAAAAATTTGCATATTTAGCCCAGTATAAAGACAGATATCGAAAAAAAATTTTAAATTACAAAAATTTTGAGAATTTTTATGAAATTATAAATTTTATACTTTTTTCAACTGAAGAACCCTAACACTTAATATATCTTCAACAAAAGGCCAAGGTTTTAGCTTTAAAGCCATTTAGTAATCATCTGCATAAATTTGCATATTTAGCCTAATATAAGCATTTAAGAAAAGCTTATATAATAAAAAAATCATTTATTTAAAAATTTTTATAACAAAAAAATTTCTAAATTAAAATATACTTTTCGTTCCTGAAAAATTTTTCATTAAAAAAGTTTTCGCTTAGGAAAAATTGTTCTTTAGAAAGTTTTTCGTTCTAAAAAAAATTATAATAGTATAATTTTCTATAGAACTTTTTTGTCTATAAAATTTTTTGTGTTTATACAAAAACTTCTTTTGGATAACCAAGACATAACTAAACTTCCTTTTAGCTCGGCACGTGTTTTCACACAAACACTTAAATAAGTGAAAAAAAAAGAAAGTAAAAAAAGGTCTTGTAGATTTTCTGTAAACAACATTTCCACTCGTGCTGAAGGATGAAAAGAATATCCTTACGGATTACCTTTGTTTTCGCTTACAGGTGCAAATAAAATTTACTTACACGCCAAAAAAATTTGATTTATTTTACATTTAAAATATTAAAGGCTCAAGAAATATCAACACATAGCAAAAAAAAAAAAAAAAAATCTTCAGGACACTTGATTGCCTTTTTTGAATCCTTTAAGTCAGATAAAATTTTCTAAAGGTACAAAGTAAATACAAATCAGTTAAGGTTTGTTTTGCACAAAAAGGATAATGAATAAACAAACATGCGTTAAATTAGTCAAATTTCTGATTATCCCAAAAGGATTGGAATATCTTTCAAGGGTTTATTTAAATTTATTTGTATAAAAGGAATCAAGTTTTCTTAAATTTTAAGATATAAGTTGGAATAAAGGTAAGATCATGGTTAGAATCTAAATAGATACTTTGAGTAAATACTAAAGAAAAATTATCAATGTGATAATTTTTCAATAGGAAATATATCATTGTGATGATTTTTGTATACAAAAATTATCATTGTGATGATTTTTCTATAAAAAAAATGATCATTGTGCCGATTTTTTTATATAAAAATTACAATTGTGATGATTTTTATATATAAAATTTATCACTTTGATAATTTTTCTATAGAAAAATTAACATTGTGATGATTTTCTATCATTGTGATAATTTTTTTTATAGAAAAATTACGACTTTTCTATACAAAAATCATCATTGCGATGATTTTGCTATAGAAAAATTTTCATTGTGATAATTTTTTTCTATAAAAAATATAATTGTGATGATTTTTCTATAGAAAAATTATCACTGTGATGAGTTTCCTATAAAAAAATGATCATTTTGATGATTTTTCTATAGAAAAATTATAATTGTGATGATTTTTCTATAGAAAAATTATCAATGTGATGATTTTTCAATAGAAAAATTATCATTGTGATGATTTTTCTATAGAAAAATTAACATTGTGATGGTTTTTCTATAGAAAAATTATCATTGTGATGATTTTTCTATAGAAAAATTATCATTGTGATGATTTTTCTATAGAAAAATTATCATTGTTATGATTTTTCTATAGAAAAATTATCATTGTGATGATTTTTCTATAGAAAAATTATCATTGTGATGATTTTTCTATAGAAAAATTATCATTGTGATGATTTTTCTATGGAAAAATTATCATTGTGATGATTTTTCTATAGAAAAATTATCATTGTGATGATTTTTCTATAGAAAAATTATCATTGTGATGATTTTTCTATAGAAAAATTATCATTGTGATGATTTTTCTATAGAAAAATTATCATTGTGATGATTTTTCTATAGAAAAATTATCATTGTGATGATTTTCTATAGAAAAATTATCATTGTGATGATTTTTCTATAGAAAAATTATCATTGTGATGATTTTTCTATAGAAAAATTATCATTGTGATGATTTTTCTATAGAAAAATTATCATTGTGATGATTTTTCTATAGAAAAATTATCATTGTGATGATTTTTCTATAGAAAAATTATCATTGTGATGATTTTTCTATAGAAAAATTATCATTGTGATGATTTTTCTATAGAAAAATTATCATTGTGATGATTTTTCTATAGAAAAATTATCATTGTGATGATTTTTCTATAGAAAAATTATCATTGTGATGATTTTTCTATAGAAAAATTATCATTGTTGTGATTTTTCTATAGAAAAATTATCATTGTGATGATTTTTCTATGGAAAAATTATCACTTTGATATTTTTCTATACAAAATTTATTATTGTCATAACTTTTCTAAAGAAAATTTATCATTGTGATGATTTTTCTAAAGCAAAATCATCACAATGATAAGTTTTCTATAGAAAAATTATCACAATGATAATTTTTCTACAGAAAACTCATCACAATGATAAATCTTCTATACAAAAATCATCACAATGATTATTTTCTATAGAACAATCATCACAATGATAATTTTTCTAAAAAAATCATCACAATTACAATTTTTCTTTAGAAAAATCATCACAATGATAATTTTTCTGTAAAAAAATCATCACAGTGATAATTTTTCTATAGAAAAATCATCATAATGATAATTTTTTTTGTAGAAAAATCATCACAATGATCATTTTTCAATAGAAAAATTATCACAATGATCATTTTCCATAGAAAAATCATCAAAATCTCAAAGGTAATTTTTCTACAAAAAAATAATATCAAAATAATCACCGTGATAAATTTTCTATAAAAAAATTATCACAGTGATACATTTTCTACAGAAAAATTATCACAATGATAAATTTTCTATAGAAAAATTATCACAGCGATAAATTTTCTATAGAAAAATTAGTACAGTAATAAATTTTCTATAGAAAGTTTTTGTTTCTTTTTAATTACAATTTGCGAGTACCATAAAACTCTATAAATTTAGCATATAAATCATTCCAAAACAGTCCAAGTGAGAAATGTTCTTAAGGGCTACATCATTTTCCTTAATGTCTGTAATCTAAGATTTAATGCCGCATAATTCAATTTAAATGAGTTAAAATTTATTTTTATGAAACATTTGTTAGTAATAAAATTGTAAGAAAAATGCCCCAAAAAAACAAAGGAAAACGTGCATCATTTACTTATTGTATCTAAGACATAACAATTTTTAGCCTCATAAAGACTAACATTAGAATGTTCAACAACAAAATACTAACAAATACATTTAGTTCAGCCTTCAATGGTTACGAATTCTTATGTAAATGTATAAAGTTTATGTAAATTCGTTCGAAAACATCAGTTCTTTATTCACTTTTTTTTTGGTCTCTTATCTCTTTTACTGTCTGCAATTTTTGTTAAGTTTATAATAAAGTGATAAATATTACAAGTTTTAGTCAGAAGCACAAGTTACAATTGTTAAAAACAAATGAAAAAAATTAAACAAAATTTACAGCGAAAGTAATAAAAAGGTCAAAATTCGGTGAATTTAAAACCACAAAAAAGTAAATTTATCTTTTATGTAAAAATATGCTAAAACATAGGATTACATCAAGTTACTAAGACAATTGTCACATTTGCACGTAAGCAAAGGTTGAATAAGTAATTTAATAAAATCTTAAATATTTAACAAATACATTTTTTTTAGAAAATTTTTCACTATTTTTTGATACGAACTTTTTTATATGCTGATATTAGACTAAATATGCAAATTTATGCAGATGATTGCTATATATTTTTAAAGCCAAGACTTTGGCCTTTTATTAAAGAGAAATTAAGTATTAGAGTTCTTCAGTTGAAAATGTTATATCAGATCAAAACAGGAAAAATTTCATAAAAATTTTTAAATATTTTTTTAATTTTAATTTTTTTTCGGAGTTTGTCTTTACATTAGGCTAAATATGCAAATTTATGCAGATGCTTTCATTATGCTTTTAAAGGTAAGTCTTTGATCTTTCATTTTAAATAAAGTAAGCATTAGAACTCTTCAGTTGACAAAAGAAATGTGAGATAAAATCAGGAAAAAATTCACAAAAATTCTCAAAATTTTTATTAATATAATTTTTTTTTCGAAGTTTTTCTTTATATTAAACTAAATTTGCAATTTTATGCACATCATTTCTATTTGCCCTTAAAGCTAATGCTTAAGCCTTTTTTTTAAGGTAAATTAAGTATTGGTGTTCTTCAGTTGAAAAGGTTATAAGATAAAAGCTGGAAAAAATCGTAAAAATCTTCAAAATTTCGGTAATTTGAAAATTTTTTTTGAAGTTTTTTTTTTATTATCTTCTTTTTATAGAACATTTATCATTAGATATTATTCTCCTGAGAAATCTTTTCTATACCTGGATTTTTTGCTAGGCAATTTTTCATTACATACATTTTTCTCAACATTTTCAATTTTATGCATATGATTTTTATTTGCCCTTAAAGCTAAGACTTAAGCTTTTTGTCTAAGATAAATTAAGTGTTAGAGTTCTTTAGTTAAACAAAGTTATATCAGATCAAATCGGGAAAAAATTTCATAAAAGTTTTCAAAATTTTTTACTTTTTTCCGAGTTTGTGTTTATAATCATTTTTACATGAAAAATTTTTCCTTCGAAATTTTTTTCTATAGAAAACTATCTAAAACAAAATTTTTCGTTAAGAAATTTTTTCATTACACAAATTTTTTAAAAGCTTATTTGAGGCTAAATATGCAAATTTATGCACATGATTTCTATATGCACTTAAAGCTAAGACTTTAGCCTTTTATTTATGATAAACTAATTGTGAAAGTTCCTCAGTTGAAAAAGTTATATCAGATAAAAGCTGGACAAAATTTTATAAAAATTCTCAAAATATTTTTTATATAAATTTTTTTGAAGTATGTCTTTATAATAACTTTTCCGTGGAATATTTTTCTTTCGAATCTTTTCTATTCCAAATCTAAATTTTTTGTTAAGAAATTTCTTCATACCACACATTTTTTTTGAATGCCTATTTTAAGCCAAATATGCAAATTTATGCACATGATTTCTATATGCCCTTAAAGTTGAGACCTTAGCCTTTTATTTATGATAAACTAATTATTAGAGTTCCTCAGTTGAAAAAGCTATATCAGATAAAAGATTGGAATAATTTCATATAAATTTAAAAAAATTTTGTAATTTTATTTTTTTTTTGCAAATTGTCTTTATAATCATTTTTCCATAGAATATTTTTCTTTCGAAATTTTTCTCCATAGAAAACTATCTAAAACTAAATTTTTTGTTAAGAAATTTTTTTATTACACTCATTTTTCTTAAATGCTTATTTTAAGCCAAATATGCAAATTTATGCACATGATTTCTATATGCGCTTAAAGCAAAGACTTTAGACTTTTATTTAAGATAATTTAAGTATTAGAGGTCTTTGGTGGAAAAAGTTATATAAGTTAAAAGCAGCAAAAAATTGCTAAAAATTCTGAAAATTTTTGCAATTTAAATTTTTTATTTCGGAGTTTGTGCTTATAATAGGCTAAATATGCAAATTTATGCAGATGAGTTATTTATGTTTTGAATGCTTAGACTTTAGCCTTTTATTTGAGACAGTTTTAGTATTAGAGTTCTTTAGTTGAAAAAGTTTTATTAGATAAAAGCAGGAAAAGATTTCATTAAAATTCTCAAAATTTTTTTAATATATTTTTTTTTTAATTTCCATTGCGCAATTATTTTTTCTTTTTAGCTTTTTTAGTTTAAATACGCAAACTTATGCAGATGATTTATGTATGCCATTAAAGCTAAGACCTTAGTCTTTTATTTACAGTAACTGTTCATTAGTTCTCCGCAGTTGAAAAAAATTATAGCTAATTAAAATCACAAACAAATTTCATTATATTTATTTTTCCTAAATGCTTACCTTGAGCTTAATAGCAAAGATATGCAGATGATTTATAGAAATATTTAAAGCTAAGACTTTAGCCTTTCGTTTAAGATACATTTTCTGTTAAAACTCTTTCGTTGCAAAAAGTAAGCCAACAAAAATTTAAAAAAAAAATCTCAAAATTTTTAATTTTTTTGAATTTTTGGAATTAATTTCCATGAATTGAACTTAAAATTATTTTAAAGAACCATTTCATAAAAACTCTTAACTATTTTTTTTTTGTTTAAACTTTAGTTAAGATACGAAATATTCCGCCTCAAATACCAATTTATCATAAAAGTAAATATCAAAAATAAAATAAGATTATTTTTAAGAAATATGTTTTATTGGTTTTAGCGGTGGGAATGCTTAAAAATATGGTATCATGGGAGTTTTTGTTTAAATATTGAAAAAACTGCACATTCAGTTTTTAACTGGAAAACTATAATCTAAGAAGATTGAATTTTAATGAAAGACAACAAGTGATAGAGCTATAATCGGCCATATCGAATGTCATATACCATAAATAGATTTATAAATATTCCTAATAGAACAACTTCTAATTTATATCAGAGAGAGTAGCTTAGGCATAATAAGGATCGATTGGAATATAATTTTTAGCACTAACTGACTTCTGTTATCATAGCCATTACAGCCTAACTTCTTTTGTTATCCTTGAACCCCGTTAACGTATATAGCCTTAAAAATCACTTTTTATCGATTTTTTTTTGGCAGATGATAGACTTAAGTTATTCCATGAATAGTTTCCGAAGACCAAATATGAAGAGGTCTCGTCCAAAAACACACATTTCCAATATACTAGGGATCATAAATATTCAAATATAATATTTTAAATATTTCTTTTTAACATGCACGATATTTGCCTTAACTTTCTACCACAACTAATGTAGGAGGTAGTTATTTAAAAATTATAGTATAAGGATAACTGGTGAAACTTTTCCTTTATATTTTTAACAACGGGACGGGAATGCTTTTAGTTGGCTTTAAAAAAATCTCATAAAAATATTATTATACCAAGGGAATTTTTATTTAAAAACCTCAATATTGCGGTTAAGTTATTGTTTTTTGGGGAAAACTATAACTCAAGTGGATTGAGTTTTTTTGATTTAATACTCATAAAATGAAAAAAATTGTATAGAAACTGAAAATAATGAAAAATATTTAATAGAAAAATTTAAAGAATGAAAAAAAAAATGTATAGAAAATTTGTAGAATAAAAAAAACTGTAGATAAAAACATTTTTAGAAGGAAAATTTTCTATATAAAAATTTTTAGAACAAAAAATTTTCTATAGAAAAATTTTTAGAATGAAAAATTTTCTATAGAAAAACTTTTAGAATGAAAAATTTTCTATAGAAAAATTTTTACAATGAAAAATTTTCTATAAAGAAATTTTTAGAATGAACAAATTTCTATAGAGAAATTTTCTATAGAAACATTTTTTTCTATAGAAATGTTTTAATAATGAAAAATTTTCTATAGAAAATTTTTTATAATGAAAAATTTTCTATAGAAAATTATCTATAATGAAAAATTTTCTATAGAAAATTATCTATAATGAAAATTTTTCTATAGAAAATTTTTCATTATAAAAAATTTTCTATAGAAAATTTTTTATAATGAAAAATTTTCTATAGAAAATTTTTCTATATAAAAAATTTTTTATATAAAATTTTTTATAATGAAAAATTTTCTATAGAAAAATTTTCATTATAGATATTTTTTATAATTTTTTATATAGAAAAATTTTATAATGAAAAATTTTCTATATAAAATTTTTTATAAAGAAAAATTTTCTATAGAAAATTTCTTATAATGAAAAATTTTCTATAGAAATTTTTTTATAATGAAAAATTTTCTATACAAAATTTTTTATAATGAAAAATTTTCTGTAGAAAATTTTTTATAATGAAAAATTTGCTATAGAAAATTTTTTATAATGAAAAATTTTCTATAGAAAATTTTTTATAAAGAAAAATTTTCTATAGAAAATTTTTTATAATGAAAAATTTTCTATAGAAAATTTTTTATAATGAAAAATTTTCTATAGAAAATTTTTTATAATGAAAAATTTTCTATAGAAAATTTTTTATAATGAAAAATTTTTTATAGAAAATTTTTTATAATGAAAAATTTTCCATAGAAAATTTTGTATAATGAAAAATTTTCTATAGATATATAGAAAATTATCTTTAATGAAAAATTTTCTATAGAAAATTTTTTATAATGAAAAATTTTCCATAGAAAATTTTGTATAATGAAAAATTTTCTATAGATATATAGAAAATTATCTTTAATGAAAAATTTTCTATAGAAAATTTTTTATAATGAAAAATTTTCTATAGAAAATTTTTTATAATGAAAAATTTTCTATAGAAAATTTTTTATAATGAAAAATTTTCTATAATGACAAATTTTCTATAGAAAATTATCTTTAATGAAAAATTTTCTATAGAAAATTTTTTAAAATGAAAAATTTTCTATAGAAAATTTTTTATAATGAAAAATTTTCTATAATGAAAAATTTTCTATAGAAAATTATCTTTAATGAAAAATTTTCTATAGAAAATTTTTTATAATGAAAAATTTTCTATAGAAAATTTTTTATAATGAAAAATTTTCTATAGAAAATTTTTTAAAAAAAATTTCTATAGAAAATTTTTCATTCTATAGAAAATATTTTATATAGAAAAATTTTCTATAGAAAATTTTTCTATAGAAAATTTTTTAAAATGAAAAATTTTCTATAGAAAATTTTTAAAATGAAAAATTTTCTATAGAAAATTTTTTAAAATGAAAAATTTTCTATAGAAAATTTTTTATAATGAAAAATTTTCTATAGAAAATTTTTTAAAAAAATTTTCTATAGAAAATTTTTCATTCTATAGAAAATATTTTATATATAATTTTCTATAGAAAATTTTTCTATAGAAAATTTTTTATAATGAAAAATTTTCTATAGAAAATTTTTTATAATGAAAAATTTTCTATAGAAAATTTTTTATAATGAAAAATTTTCTATAGAAAATTTTTTATAATGAAAAATTTTCTATAGAAAATTTTTTATAATGAAAAATTTTTTATAGAAAATTTTTTATAATGAAAAATTTTCCATAGAAAATTTTGTATAATGAAAAATTTTCTATAGAAAATTTTTTATAATGAAAAATTTTTCATAGAAAATTTTGTATAATGAAAAATTTTCTATAGATATATAGAAAATTATCTTTAATGAAAAATTTTCTATAGAAAATTTTTTATAATGAAAAATTTTCTATAATGACAAATTTTCTATAGAAAATTATCTTTAATGAAAAATTTTCTATAGAAAATTTTTTAAAATGAAAAATTTTCTATAGAAAATTTTTTATAATGAAAAATTTTCTATAATGAAAAATTTTCTATAGAAAATTATCTTTAATGAAAAATTTTCTATAGAAAATTTTTTATAATTTTCTATAGAAAATTTTTTATAATGAAAAATTTTCTATAGAAAATTTTTTAAAAAAAATTTCTATAGAAAATTTTTCATTCTATAGAAAATATTTTATATAGAAAAATTTTCTATAGAAAATTTTTCTATAGAAAATTTTTTAAAATGAAAAATTTTTTTAAAAAATTTTCTAGAGAAAATTTTTCATTCTATAGAAAATATTTTATATAGAAAAATTTTCTATAGAAAATTTTTCTATAGAAAATTTTTTAAAATGAAAAATTTTCTATAGAAAATTTTTAAAATGAAAAATTTTCTATAGAAAATTTTTTAAAATGAAAAATTTTCTATAGAAAATTTTTTATAATGAAAAATTTTCTATAATGAAAAATTTTCTATAGAAAATTATCTTTAATGAAAAATTTTCTATAGAAAATTTTTTATAATGAAAAATTTTCTATAGAAAATTTTTTATAATGAAAAATTTTCTATAGAAAATTTTTTATAATGAAAAATTTTCTATAGAAAATTTTTTATAATGAAAAATTTTCTATAGAAAATTTTTTATAATGAAAAATTTTCTATAGAAAATTTTTTATAATGAAAAATTTTCTATAGAAAATTTTTTATAATGAAAAATTTTCTATAGAAAATTTTTTATAATGAAAAATTTTCTATAGAAAATTTTTTATAATGAAAAATTTTCTATAGAAAATTTTTTATAATGAAAAATTTTCTATAGAAAATTTTTTATAATGAAAAATTTTCTATAGAAAATTTTTTATAATGAAACATTTTCTATAGAAATATTTTTATTATGAAAAATTTTCTATAGAAATTTTTTTATAATGAAAAATTTTCTATAGAAAATTTTTTATAATGAAAAATTTTCTATAGAAAATTTTTTAAAATGAAAAATTTTCTATAGAAAATTTTTAAAATGAAAAATTTTCTATAGAAAATTTTTAAAATGAAAAATTTTCTATAGAAAATTTTTAAAATGAAAAATTTTCTATAGAAAATTTTTAAAATGAAAAATTTTCTATAGAAAATTTTTAAAATGAAAAATTTTCTATAGAAAATTTTTTATAATGAAAAATTTTCTATAATGAAAAATTTTCTATAGAAAATTATCTTTAATGAAAAATTTTCTATAGAAAATTTTTTAAAATGAAAAATTTTCTATAGAAAATTTTTTAAAATGAAAAATTTTTCATTCTATAGAAAATTTTTTATAATAAAGATTTTATATAGAAAATTTATTATTATAAAAAATTCTATAAAAAATTTTTCATTATAAAAAATTTTCTATAGAAAATTTTTATAATAACAAATTTTCTATAGAAAACTTGTGATAATGACAAATTTTCTTTGATCTACATACAATTAAATTAAACAAATCTAAAATAAAATTTAAAAATAGCAGAAAATTTAATCTTAAAGTAACAAAAATTTAAACTTTTTTTCCTAGCAAAACCGATTTTGAATTCGTATTGCCAAAAGCAGCCATAAGGTATGCAATAGATTGCAGTTGTAAAATTGCAGTGATATTGCATTTAGAAATATTCTTTGCATTTAGAGGTAAAAGGAAACCAAAGTTTCAAGCTATTTACAGTTATTCTGTCTGCTTCAGTAACGAGCTATAGAATGCAATTGTAAAGAATTTTATTATCATGATTTGTAGAAAATTACAAATTCTTCTAAATGCCATGAAAAGTATAAAATTTGTATAATATAAATGTTGTATAGAAACTTATTTATAACAATTTGTAGTTTTAAAAATTTGTAATATAATATTTATGTTAACAAGTATCAACAGCATTTCCAAAATCTTTACACAAATTTTACATACATAATATATATTTTTGTTGTTGTTTTAGTATTTATTTCTTTGTCCTACCATTCAAAGAACGATAAAATTTTTTTTTGCAAAAAAATTATGTTTTCATAATGAATGAAAGACATTTGATTACATACATACACATAAAACACACATTTACAAAAATACTAGCAGAACTTTAATAATACCTTTTCTTTATGAGTAATTTTATAGGAAATTTTTCAAAAATTTCTTATTTTTATAGGAAAATTTTCAAAAATTTCTTATTTTTATAGGAAATTTTTCAAAAATTTCTTACTTTTATAGGAAATTTTTCACAAATTTCTTATTTTTATAGGAAAATTTTCAAAAATTTCTTATTTTTATAGGAAAATTTTCAAAAATTTCTTATTTTTATAGGAAATTTTTCAAAAATTTCTTATTTTTATAGGAAATTTTTAAAAATTTTTTATTTTTATAGGAAAATTTTCAAAAATTTCTTATTTTTATAGGAAATTTTTCAAAAATTTCTTATTTTTATAGGAAATTTTTCAAAAATTTCTTATTTTTATAGGAAATTTTTCAAAAATTTCTTACATTTATAAGAAATTTTTCAAAAATTTCTTATTTTTATAGGAAATTTTTCAAAAATTTTTTATTTTTATAGGAAATTTTCAAAAATTTTTTATTTTTATAGGAAATTTTCAAAAATTTCTTTTTTTTATAGGAAATTTTCTAAAATTTCATATTTTTATAGTAAATTTTTCAAAAATTTCTTATTATTACAGGAAATTTTCAAAAAAAATTTCTGATTTTTATAGGAAATTTTTCAAAAGTTTCTTATTTTTATTGGAATTTTTTCAAAAATTTCCTATTAATAGGAAATTTTTTTATTTTTATATTTACAAGAAATTTTTTAAAAATTTGTTATTTTTACATAATTTTTTTTTTATTTTTATAAGGAATTTTTCAAAAATTTCGTATTTTTATATGAATTTTTTTACAAATATCTTATTTTTATAGAAAACTTTTTAAAAATTTCTTATTTTGATAAGAAATTTTTCAATAATTGTTATTTTTATAAGAAAATTTTCAGCATTTTTTTATTTTTATGGATAGTTTTTTAAAAAATTTTAATTTCATAGGAAATTTTTCAAAATTTCTTATTTTTATGGGGAAATTTTTCAAAAATTTTTTATTTTTATAGGAAATTTTTAAAAAATTTCTTATTTTTATAGGAAATTTTTCAAAAATTTCTTATTTTTATGGGGAAATTCTTCAAAAAAAGCTGCCAACGTGACAAAGCACCTGATGCATATTTAATCTTTGAGCTATATATTAAATTTTGATATTTAATGAAAATGTCTGCCAAAGAGTCCAATAACGTTTTTGCGAATTGAAAAAATTTAATTAAAAAGTTTTTTTATTTAAATAATTGATATCATGAAATGCAAGGATTAAAAATATGATGAGAAATCTACGACAGAAATTTCAAACCAAATTTCGTCTTTTATATATGAATATTAGGGTGAGGCTTAAAAAAATCAACCAACAAATCGTTAAAAGTAATTCAAAATTTTACTTTTCGAAGTTTTAGGTCGATCAAACCGGTGTAATCAAGATAGAAAAGATTTTTCATAATGAAGTTATCCCTTGTTATAAAATAATAACAAAACATCAGAATAGTTGTTGCGTTAATGGTTTCATTATTGGTTGCAATGTGTGTGTATTAAAACATGTATGTACTCTGAATAAGATACAAGTTCCCTACAATGGAATATCTCATCATATACCATTCTTTTTAGTTTTATCACAGTTTTATTAACCAAATACACATAAATAATATCTCTTTATATGGTCTCTTCAATTTTCATCTATTTTTTTTATGAATTATCCCTTTGATGTTTATTTGAGTAACTCAAAAAAAAAAAAAATTATTAATGTTTCATTCAAGTGGGAAAATTGAAAAGAAATTTCAAATGCCACTATTCAGATAATAAAGACTGAGGTACTCGAATTAAATTCAAATTTTATTTTTAATCTAATTTTCAGAGGTTTATGATTTTAACGAGATTATTTGTAAGAATTTTACATTTGAATGTAAAAGTTGATGATGAAAATGATAACCAATGACTGATAATGGGTAGAAAACCAATTTTAGTCAGTTTAAATGGCAATGGTCCCTCTAGTTATAAAAGCAAATGTTTGTGCCATTTAATAAATTAACATTAAAAAGTTCGACCAACAGCTAAATTGTTGCTATCGATATCGATCAAAAACTCAGAATTTTAAGCAAATATTGTTTCACATACCTTAGGGATTTTCAAAATAATTAAATTTGCGTAAAGTTCAATAAACCTTGATATCTAAAAATATCCCTTTGTTTGTCAAAAAAGTAATTAAATTAAAATTAACAGGGAACTTTTGACAAATATGTTACAATGATATGAACCATATATGTTATGTATGAACCTAAAAGTATACTACACAAATATTTCTCAAATATTTTACATTTAAATCAATATCGAATGCCGCGATTTGGCCTTAGTACTTTTAACTGTAGAGTATCATATGGTCGACTATATATTTACCTAAACTTTCTTCTTCAATTTATTTTAATATTTAAGTATTTATGTACTTAAATTTAAGCATTCAACTCCAAAACAGTTTAGAGAAAAATGCCAAAGCGATTATTAAAGAATGTCAAATAAAATTTTATGTTATTATACACGAGCATAAGTCATAAAAAAGGGAGTCCCTTTAAATTCTACAAAAAAATTGATAATGTCTTAAAAATTTTTAATAACTTTTTTTATCAACTCATTTAAGGCTACTTTAGGGGTTCCCCTCTTTACTCATATAAATATTTATTTAATGTGGTTAACCATTAGGAAGAAATTTTTGAAATTATATGAACTTATATGATTGTATTGTATTCATATGTTTCAACATTTATTTAATTTAATGACAAAATAAACATAATTTTATAGTCTTGGAAATAAATGGAATTGGGTTAGGAAACAGAAAGCAGAGAATTAAAAATTGTAATAATCCTTGAACAATAATATCAAGAAATTTTTGAAAACTTTTCTACAAAAATTAGAAATTTTTTAAAAATTTCCTATAAAAGTAAAAATGTTTTCAAAAATTTTCTAAAAAATAAGAAATTTTTGAAAAAATGTTCTATAACAATAAGATATTTTTGAAAAATTTCCTATAAAAATTAAAAATTTACTATAAAAATAGGAAATTTTTGAAAAATTTCCTATAAAAACAGGAAATTTTTGAAAAATTTTCTATAAAAATAGGAAATTTTTGAAAAATTTCCTATAAAAATAGGAAATTTTTGAAAAATTTCTTATAAAAATAGGAAATTTTTGAAAAATTTCCTATAAAAATAGGAAATTTTTGAAAAATTTCCTATAAAAATAGGAAATTTTTGAAAAATTTCCTATAAAAATAGGAAATTTTTGAAAAATTTCCTATAAAAAAGGAAATTTTTGAAAAATGTCCTATAAAAATAGAAAATTTTTGAAAAATTTCCTATAAAAATAGGAAATTTTTGAAAAATTTCCTATAAGAATAGGAAATTTTTGAAAAATTTCCTATAAAAATAGGAAATTTTTGAAAAATTTCCTATAAAAATAGGAAATTTTTGAAAAATTTCCTATAAAAATAGGAAATTTTTGAAAAATTTCCTATAAAAATAGGAAATTTTTGAAAAATTTCCTATAAAAATAGGAAATTTTTGAAAAATTTCCTATAAAAATAGGAAATTTTTGAAAAATTTCCTATAAAAATAGGAAATTTTTGAAAAATTTCCTATAAAAATAGGAAATTTTTAAAAAATTTCCTATAAAAATAGGAAATTTTTGAAAAATTTCCTATAAAAATAGGAAATTTTTGAAAAATTTCCTATAAAAATAGGAAATTTTTGAAAAATTTCCTATAAAAATAGGAAATTTTTGAAAAATTTCCTATAAAAATAGGAAATTTTTGAAAAATTTCCTATAAAAATAGGAAATTTTTGAAAAATTTCCTATAAAAATAGGAAATTTTTGAAAAATTTCCTATAAAAATAGGAAATTTTTGAAAAATTTCCTATAAAAATAGGAAATTTTTGAAAAATTTCCTATTAAAATAGGAAATTTTTGAAAAATTTCCTTTAAAAATAGGAAATTTTTGAAAAATTTCCTATAAAAATAGGAAATTTTTGAAAAATTTCCTATAAAAATAGGAAATTTTTGAAAAATTTCCTATAAAAATAGGAAATTTTTGAAAAATTTCCTATAAAAATAGGAAATTTTTGAAAAATTTCCTATAAAAATAGGAAATTTTTGAAAAATTTTCTATAAAAATAGGAAATTTTTGAAAAATTTCCTATAAAAATAGGAAATTTTTGAAAAATTTCCTATAAAAATAGGAAATTTTTGAAAAATTTCCTATAAAAATAGGAAATTTTTGAAAAATTTCCTATAAAAATAGGAAATTTTTGAAAACTTTCCTATAAAAATAGGAAATTTTTGAAAAATTTCCTATAAAAATAGGAAATTTTTGAAAAATTTCCTATAAAAATAGGAAATTTTTGAAAAATTTCCTATAAAAATAGGAAATTTTTGAAAAATTTCCTATAAAAATAGGAAATTTTTGAAAAATTTCCTATAAAAATAGGAAATTTTTGAAAAATTTCCTATAAAAATAGGAAATTTTTGAAAAATTTCCTATAAAAATAGGAAATTTTTGAAAAATTTCCTATAAAAATAGGAAATTTTTGAAAAATTTCCTATAAAAATAGGAAATTTTTGAAAAATTTCCTACAAAAAAAAAAGGAAATTTTTGAAAAATTTCCTATAAAAATAGGAAATTTTTGAAAAATTTCCTATAAAAATAGGAAAGTTTTGTAAAATTTCCTATAAAAACAGGAAAATTTTGTAAAATTTCCTATAAAAACAGGAAAATTTTGAAAAATTTCCTATAAAAATAGGAAATTTTTGAAAAATTGCCATATATATTCTTTATTTAAATCTTTATTAAATAAAGCCTTTTAAACGAATCATTAATCTTTGTTTAGATTTGCAAATGTCTCAAATATTACAATATTTAATGTGGGTGTTACATGCATTTTCATATCATATCCAGTTCTGGGAAATATTTCAAAATTGTACGTTCTATTATTTAAATTAATTTTACAATGTTTTTGGTATCAGTTCAGTTTAAGTTAATATAATTATCCATATGAGCAAGTTTCTTGTTATATCTTTACAATTGATACATAAAACAAATGGTTTAAGCCATTGTCATTTTATGAACAAATGCACTTCTCAGGAACATATCTCAAAACTGTGGACTCTTCCTTTGGCTGGGTTTTCCACATACACACATTTTGCTATATTTGCAATCCAAATATTCAAAATTCTGTTTATTTTATTTATTATAATTAGAGCAATTTGTTCTAAAAATTTGTATAAATTCATAAGTCTCTGGTTCCTAATTGTAGTTTTCTTTGTACAATTATAATAAAATTAAAAATTTCCTAGAAACAACATGAAAACATTTGAGCACTTTTCATATTTAATTATCATCCGTTTAACATTCATGTACTTAAAATATATAAATAAAATAAATTAAATTGTTCTTTTACTTAAGACAAAAGCAATTAATAGAGAATATATTTGTAGTAAGTAAATACTTTAAATACAAAATGAAGAAAATCAATTTTGCTCAGAATTTTGCATATTTTAGGCAATTTTGATAAATTTTGGAGACATTGCTTAGAAAAGGTCAGAAGCCGAAAAAATTCTGCACATTTATGCATAAAAGAGGAGTTATTTCATCATGAAGTCATAGAGTAAGACTTAGACAAATGCATTGATTAAGATATAGACAAAGAACTACTAATATACACCTTTTAAAAGACTGCTAAAGATTGCCAAATACAGAGATATGGTATCTTTATTATAAGAACTAGTCAATAAAACGTTTTTCATTCATCCTAAAGATAATTCAATGAAAACAATGTAATACAGCCGTTTACATTCCTTAAAATTTGCGTTTAATTTAATATTCGATGCGTATGATTGATTTCAATTAATTTTTACATTCAAAATCAATCATACGCACCGAGAAATTTAATAATGAAATTCTTGGTTATGCACACATTCACAAATAGCTGATAAGAAATTTAATTAGAACAAAAGGATAATTATGTTGAAGTCTATAGAACGACAGTGGATTTTTCTATAAAAAAAGTAAACGACAGTAGGTTTTTATACAGAAAAAGTAGGCGTTAGTAGAAGTTTCTTTAGCAAAAAAGGCTTTAGTAGGTTTTTCTATAGAAAAAATAGGATTTTATACAGAAAAAGTAGGCGACAGTAGGTTTTTCTATAGAAAAAGTAAACGACAGTGGGTTTTTCTATAGAAAAAGTAAACGACAGTGGGTTTTTCTATAGAAAAAGTAAACGACAGTGGGTTTTTCTATAGAAAAAGTAAACGACAGTGGGTTTTTCTATAGAAAAAGTAAACGACAGTGGGTTTTTTCTATAGAAAAAGTAAACGACAGTGGGTTTTTTCTATAGAAAAAGTAAACGACAGTGGGTTTTTCTATAGAAAAAGTAAACGACAGTGGGTTTTTCTATAGAAAAAGTAAACGACAGTGGGTTTTTCTATAGAAAAAGTAAACGATAGTGGGTTTTTCTATAGAAAAAGTAAACGACAGTGGGTTTTTCTATAGAAAAAGTAAACGACAGTGGGTTTTTCTATAGAAAAAGTAAACGACAGTGGGTTTTTCTATAGAAAAAGTAAACGACAGTGGGTTTTTCTATAGAAAAAGTAAACGACAGTGGGTTTTTCTATAGAAAAAATGAACGACAGTGGGTTTTTCTATAGAAAAAGTAAACGACAGTGGATTTTTCTATAGAAAAAGTAAACGACAGTGGGTTTTTCTATAGAAAAAATGAACGACAGTGGGTTTTTCTATAGAAAAAGTAAACGACAGTGGGTTTTTCTATAGAAAAAGTAAACGACAGTGGGTTTTTCTATAGAAAAAGTAAACGACAGTGGGTTTTTCTATAGAAAAAGTAAACGACAGTGGGTTTTTCTATAGAAAAAGTAAACGACAGTGGGTTTTTCTATAGAAAAAGTAAACGACAGTGGGTTTTTTCTATAGAAAAAGTAAACGACAGTGGGTTTTTCTATAGAAAAAGTAAACGACAGTGGGTTTTTCTATAGAAAAAGTAAACGACAGTGGGTTTTTCTATAGAAAAAGTAAACGACAGTGGGTTTTTCTATAGAAAAAGTAAACGACAGTGGGTTTTTCTATAGAAAAAGTAAACGACAGTGGGTTTTTCTATAGAAAAAGTAAACGACAGTGGGTTTTTCTATAGAAAAAGTAAACGACAGTGGGTTTTTCTATAGAAAAAGTAAACGACAGTGGGTTTTTCTATAGAAAAAGTAAACGACAGTGGGTTTTTCTATAGAAAAAGTAAACGACAGTGGGTTTTTCTATAGAAAAAGTAAACGACAGTGGATTTTTCTATAGAAAAAGTAAACGACAGTGGGTTTTTTCTATAGAAAAAGTAAACGACAGTGGGTTTTTCTATAGAAAAAGTAAACGACAGTGGGTTTTTCTATAGAAAAAGTAAACGACAGTGGGTTTTTCAATAGAAAGAGTAAACGACAGTGGGTTTTTTCTATAGAAAAAGTAAACGACAGTGGGTTTTTCAATAGAAAAAGTAAACGACAGTGGGTTTTTCTATAGAAAAAGTAAACGACAGTGGGTTTTTCTATAGAAAAAGTAAACGACAGTGGATTTTTCTATAGAAAAAGTAAACGACAGTGGGTTTTTCTATAGAAAAAGTAAACGACAGTGGATTTTTCTATAGAAAAAGTAAACGACAGTGGGTTTTTCTATAGAAAAAGTAAACGACAGTGGGTTTTTCTATAGAAAAAGTAAACGACAGTGGGTTTTTCTATAGAAAAAGTAAACGACAGTGGGTTTTTCTATAGAAAAAGTAAACGACAGTGGGTTTTTCTATAGAAAAAGTAAACGACAGTGGGTTTTTCTATAGAAAAAGTAAACGACAGTGGGTTTTTCTATAGAAAAAGTAAACGACAGTGGGTTTTTCTATAGAAAAAGTAAACGACAGTGGGTTTTTCTATAGAAAAAGTAAACGACAGTGGGTTTTTCTATAGAAAAAGTAAACTACAGTGGGTTTTTCTATAGAAAAAGTAAACGACAGTGGGTTTTTCTATAGAAAAAGTAAACGACAGTGGGTTTTTCTATAGAAAAAGTAAACGACAGTGGGTTTTTCTATAGAAAAAGTAAACGACAGTGGGTTTTTCTATAGAAAAAGTAAACGACAGTGGGTTTTTCTATAGAAAAAGTAAACGACAGTGGGTTTTTCTTTAGAAAAAGTAAACGACAGTGGGTTTTTCTTTAGAAAAAGTAAGCGACAGTGGGTTTTTCTATAGAAAAAGTAAACGACAGTGGGTTTTTCTATAGAAAATGTAAACGGCAGTGGGTTTTTCTATAAAAAAAAGTAAGCGACAGTAGGTTTTTCTATAAAAAAAGTAGGATTTTCTATAGAAAAAGTAGGCGTTAGTAAGTTTTTCTTTACAAAAAGTAGGCGTTAGTAAATTTTTCTATAGAAAAAGTAGGCGTTAGTATTTTTTTCTATAAAAAAAATTAGGGTTAGTAGGTTTTTCTATAGAAAAAGTAGGCGTTAGTAGGTTTTTTATACAAAAAGTCAGCGTTAGTAGGTTTTTCTATAGAAAAAGTAGGTGTTAATAGGTTTTTCTATAGAAAAAGTAGGCGTTAGTATGTTTTTCTATAGAAAAAGTAGGCGTCAGTAGGTTTTTCTATAGAAAAAGTAGGCGTTAGTAGGTTTTTCTATAGAAAAAGTAGGATTTAGTAGGTTTGTCTATAGAAAAAGTAGGCGTTAGTATGTTTTTCTATAGAAAAAGTAGGCGTCAGTAGGTTTTTCTATAGAAAAAGTAGGCGTTAGTAGGTTTTTCTATAGAAAAGGTAGGCGTTAGTAGATTTTTTCTAGAAAAAGTAGGCATTAGTAGGTTTTTCTATAGAAAAAGTAGGGTGTTAGTAGCGTTTTCTACAGAAAAGGTAGGCATTAGAAGGTTTTTCTATAGCAAAAATAGTCATTAGAAGGTTTTTCTATAGAAAAAGTAGGCGTAGTTTAGAAAACAAATGTTTAAACTTTTTTACTGAACATTGTTTGTAAAATATTTTCTTATAATATGTATGTATGTAATGTGTGTTGTAACTTTTTAATGAGTGCTTATTTAAATTACTTTCATTATTTGTTCATACTATCCTAATATATGCTGTCAGACACTGTAACAGCTTGTGCTGTTTAAGAGGTTGAGACTTTATGATAATTAGTATAATAATTTTTGGCCTAATTAAGAAGTTTACCATATTGAGTTTATGTATTATAGCAAGTCTGCATATGTTTAATATTTTGGCCTATGTTTACGTTTATAAACTTAACTATAATAAGACCTTACGTGGGAAAAGTTAAAGGTTAAATCTTCGAAGTTTTACACTTAATTAAATAAGTAACCGAAAAACTGGATTTGAAAAAGATATTCAAAAATATAAGCCAGAGTTTAAATACAATTGGGGTTTTCTCAAGTAAATTCTATTGTCACATATATACCTAAAATGTATGTTATAAATTGAATATGATTTTATCATTACTATGAATGCTCCTACTTTCCTGATGCTTAGGTGTCTATATTTGTTGCTTCAAACACTCCACTTCTTTCTTCCTCGGGCAAATTTGGCTTCATATTGTAATTAAAACTCTTAACAAAAATAACTGCAACAAAAGTTTCTCCTACTAAAGGAAATGTAAAAGAAACTTGAAACCGAATCAAATCAAACAGTTTCCGGAGGAAAAGTTTTATTTTCAACATAAATTTACATATATTTTGCAGAATCTTTCTCAAGATGAAGTCAATTATCAGGAGACAAGAGTGTTTAGGTGTTAAAGGAAATGTAAAATAAGTTTTGAAGTCAAACAAATTTTCAAAACTTTGTATACTTACATACATATATACATTGGTTACAAATATTTCGGAAAATATAAAAACTTAAATGAAATAATAGTTCAAACACAAAATAACTGACTTTTACGTAGTTAAATACAAGGACTAAATAGAGTAAATTTGGCAGTGGCTTTTTTATAGGCTACAGTAGGTTTTTCTATGGAAAAAGTAGGTGTTAGTAGATTTTTCTATAGAAAAAGTAGGCGCTAGTTGGTTTTCTATAGAAAAAGTAGGTGTTAGTAGGTTTTTCTATAGAAAAAGTAGGCGACAGTAGGTTTTTCTATAGAAAAAGTAGGCGACAGTAGGTTTTTCTATAGAAAAAGTAGACTAAAGTAGGGTTTTCTATGGAAAAAGTAGGCGTTAGTAGGTTTTTCAATAGAAAAAGTAGGGGATAGTAGGGTCTTCTATAGAAAAAGTAGACTAAAGTAGAGTTTCTATAGAATAAGTAGGCGTTAGTAGGTTTTTCTATAAAAAAAAGTTGGCGACGGTAGGTTTTTCTATAGAAAAAGAAGGCGACAGTAGATTTTTCTATAGAAAAAGTAGGCGTTAGTAGGATTTCTATAGAAAAAGTAGGCGTTAGTAGGGTTTTCTATAGAAAAAGTAGGCGTTAGTAGATTTTTCTATAGAAAAAGTAGACTTTAGTTAGTTTTTTATATAGAAAAAGTAGACTTTAGTTGGTTTTTCTATAGAAAAAGTAGACTTTAGTTGGTTTTTTATATAGAAAAAGTAGGCAACAGTAGGTTTTTCTATAGAAAAAGTAGGCGTAAGTAGGTTTTTCCATAGAAAAAGTAGGCGTTAGTAGGGTTTTCCATAAAAAATGTAGGCGTTAGTAAATTTCTCTATAAAAAAGTAGGCATTAGTAGGTTTTTCTATGGAAAAAGTAGGCGTTAGTAGGTTTTCCTACTGAAAAAGTAGGCGTTAGCAGGTTTTTCTATAGAAAAAGTAGGCTTTAGTAGCTTTTTCTATAGAAAAAGTAGGCGTAAGTAGTTTTTTCTATAGAAAAAGGATTCGTTAGTAGGTTTTTCTGTAGAAAAAGTAGGCGTTAGTAGGTCTTTTAATATAAAATGTAGGCGTTAGTAGGTTTTTGTATAGAAAATGTGGGCTTTAGTAGGTTGTCCTATAAAAAAGGTAGGCGTTAGTAGGTTTTTCTATAGAAAAAGTATTCTTTGGTAGGTTTTTCTGCTGAAAAAGTAGGCGTTAGCAGGTTTTTCTATAGAAAAAGTAGGCTTTAGTAGGTTTTTCTATGGAAAAAGTAGGCGTTGGTATTTTTCTATAGAGAAAGTAGGCGTAAGTAGATTTTCTATAGAAAAAGTAGGCTTTAGTAGGGTTTTCTATAGAAAAAGTAGGCGTAAGTAGGTTTCTTTATAGAAAAAGTAGGTATTAGTAGGTTTTTCTATTGACAAATTATTCGTTGGTGGTTTCTTCTATAGAAAAAATAGGCTTTAGTAGGTTTTTCTATTGAAAAAATAGGCTTTAGTAGATTTTTCTAAAGAAAAAATAGGTTTTCTATAGAAAAAGTAGGCGTTTGTAGGCTTTTCTATGAAAAACGTAGGCTTTAGTAGGTTTGTCCATAGAAAAAATTGTCTTGGTAAATTTTTCTATAAAAAAAGTAGGCGTTAGTATGTTTTTCTATAGAAAAAGTAGGCCTTAGTAAGTTTTTCTATAGAAAAAGTAGGCTTTAGTAGGTCTTCTATAGAAAAAATAGGCTTAAGTAGATTTTTCTATAGAAAATGTAGGGCGTTAGAGGGTTTTTCTTTAGAAAATGTGGGCGTTAGTAGGTTTTTTATAGAAAAACTAGGCTAGGTTTTTCTATAAAAAAAGTAGGCTTCAGTAGGTTTTTCTATACAAAACTAGTTATATTTGTTATTGAAAACTTGAACAAATGTCTAACATTTTTTCTCAACATTTTAATTTCACACATTAATTTAATTATCTTAAACTGCCAGCAAGAAGATTAATTAAATAGTTTTAGCTAACAAAGAAAATTAATTGCTTTCAATTAATCAAATTCATTAGCCATTAACTTTTTTGTGTTGGGACGACTAACCCAAGTTTTAGATATCAAATAACATTTCTAGTGTTTTCCTCTTGTTAGTCATTATTAATTTAAATTATCTTTTAATTTTCTTTTTTTGTTGTAAAGTTTAAGTTAGAGAAAATTATAATGAATTTGTAAAGAATTTTAGGTTTTTAAGTTAATACAGATAAAATTTAGGAAATAAATTTCCTATTGTCATCAATCGTTAGATGATTTTAGATGTTTTTTGTTGAAAACGAATTCATTATTTTCAATTGATTGTTTTGCTTGAAGAAGATAATCATTTATTTAGAAGAAAAATTTCATTTTTTAAAATGCCTTTGAATACTGCTCCCTTTTTCTCTAAAAATATCCACTGTCCTTTAGTTTTTTATAGCAAAACCTACTGTCGCCTACATTAATTAGCCCTTTTATTTAATTAGTGAAAAGTCACTTTTTTGTGATTTGTCTCTTATTTTCAAAAACTTTTTATAACTTTCGAAACATTTTGTAATTAATATTTAAAATGGCTTGAATTCTAGTTAGACTTCAAAACTTGTTACATTTCCTTAAACTCTTGTGGTCTCCCCATAATTGACTTCATCATGAAAAAGTTTTTCAAAATGTGTGTAAATTTATGTTTAAACAAAACTTTTCTTCTGGAAACTATTTGAATTTCAAGCTTCAAGTTACTCTTACATTTCCTTTAGTAGGTTAAACTTTTGTTGAAGATATTTTTGTTGGGAGTTTTAATTAAACAATAAGAAGCCTAATAAATACGCCCCAGGAAGGCAAAATGAAGTGTTTGAAACAACAAATATAGACAGACAACAACTCACCGAAAGAGTAGGGGTATTCATATGGTATGAATAATGATAAAACCATATTTAGTTCACAACTTATATTCAAGGACAACAGTAATACCTTGTGAATACTCCAAGTGCGTTTTAGTTTTAAATTTATTTGAACTCTTGCCTTTTTCTTTGAAAATCATTTCATTTTTCAAAACCTTTTTTTTCGGGTTATTTATTTAATTGAGTGTAAAATGTATAAGATTTAAACTTTTGCTGTTTTTCATGTAAGGCCTTATTTGTCACTTAATTTAAATATAATCATTAATAATTGTTTTAAGTTTGTTCAAAAAAGGGGGAAGTCCTAAAGGCTCATAATATTATAGTACCTAGTAGACCGAGCCTTGCTCGGAGCTTTATGATAAGCATTTTGAGGAAAATTTTAAAGTTTTTATATATTTTATATTATAAAGTGCTAAAATAAATTTAGAGGAAAGACATTGTAGAAATATTCAGTTAATTTTGAATTATTTGATTTATTTTGTCCGACCAACACATAGTTTGCATAGTTTACAGTTTAACTCATTTTGAATAATTTTGGAAATTATTCATATCAACAGAAACCTCTGTCGACTCATGCGCAACAACTTTGCTAAAGATTGTAGTCTGATCAAATGCACAGTTTACGATTTAATTCATTTTGAGTAGTTTTCTGTGGCGCCACCTGTCGGACTTTGCTTATTCCAATTCATAAAACTTCTTCGGCTTATCCGTAACAACTTTGCTGAAGATTATAGCATGATTAAATGTACAGCATACGATTAAATTGACTTTGAGTAAATTTCAGTAGCGCCACCTGTCGAAATTTCTTCATACCAACTAAGAAACCTTCGTCGGCTCATGTGCAACAACTTTTCTAAAGATTGTAGCATGATTAAATGTACAGATTACGATTAAATTGACTTTGAGTAAGTTTCTGTAGCGCCACCTGTCGGAAATTATTCATACCAACTAAAAAGCCTTCGTCGGCTCATGCGCTACAACTTTGCTAAAGATCATAGCATGATCAAATATACAGTTTACGATTTAATTAATTTTTAGTAATTTTCAGTGGCGCCATCTGTCGGAAATTAGTCTTATCAAATTTAAAACCTTCGCCGGCTTATCCGCAACATCTTCGCTAAAGAGCATAACACAATCAAATTCACAGTTTACTATTCTATAAAGAACATACATACAGACAAACATTCATTTGTTTAAAATAATACTAATTTTTCCCCCTTTTTATTCCCTAATTTCTAAAAGTTGCATATGTATATTTGGTACTTTTTTGGTGCCAATAGAATTCGGTACATTTTTTTAAAACGCATTTAACATAATGTATAATGTTCCTATTCATATTACTTTGGAGATGTTAAGTTATCATTTTATCCCTTTTTTACCCATTTTGGCTCCAAAATCAAAAAAGTACCAAATACGTGTTTCATGTTTTTTTTTACATCTATTGATTGCAGTACCAAGTTTCTTTCTATATTCTTTAGTTTAAAATATAAGAGTGGGTTAAAAAGGTGCCAAAAAAAAACTATTTTCACCCTTTTATACCCCCTATCGGACATAGTTTCAAAAAAGTACCAAACACCTGTCCGCTTATTTTCAAAGCTGTTTAAAACGTAATTTTAATTTTGTTTCTATACCTATTACTTTAGGAGACATAGCGTTTTCGATTTTTTCCCCTTTTTACCCGTTTTTACCCTCTTAGAGGTAAAAGTTCCAAAAGTCCCTTCTTCTTCGACCTATACATCAAAAAAGATACCCACTGTCCAAATTTTATCAAAATCGTTAGAGCCGTTTTCGAGATAGCCATTCTATATATATATATATATATATATATATATACAATTATTGCTCGTTTAAGAATATAAGATAAGATAAGATACAACATAAGAAGAGGACTAAAGGGGATTTCTACTAACTCCAGACCAAAATATAAGAAATACATATGTAGACATGGTATAATATCAAACATAAACTCAATATGTTTAATATGTTAATTAGGACACACAAAATTATTATGATCATTAACATAAAGTCTCAAACTTTTAAACAGCACAAGCTGTTACAGTGACTGCCACAATATATTAAGACAGTGTAAACATATTATAAAGAAACTAATTTAATTTGAGACTCATTAAAAAATTACATCACACATTCTAATTAAATTAAAACTAATTATACAATTTTCTTTATGAAAACTTAGTTATAACAATTTTCAGTAAAAAAATACTAAAAAATAGCTGGTATGATTTATATTTGTCAAGTTTCATTCCAAAACAAAAAAAAAACAAAAAAACTCACTATCGCCTACTTTTTTAATAGAAAATCCTAAAAATAACTTTCTAAAATATTGTATTAAAAATTTCCCTTAAATTTATATTTAAAATAAATTTGTTTCCAACAATTACCACGATAAAGTTAATTAGTGACATACAATATTAAGTTACTTTTAATAAGTACTCACCCTTAACTTATCCCCTTCCTCTCATCACAGCTTAAATTTCTCATAAATTTTAAATTAATTGAAAAATGTTTTAACAATTTAAAATGTTTTCTTTTGGTACAAAAAATAATGAGAATTTAAATGGAAATTTAATTTGAATTTATGGGAAATAGAAAATACTTATGGCAGGCACGGAAGATTTTTTTTCGAAAATTGTTTGTTTTTATAGAAAATTTTTTAAAATTTCTTATTTTTATTTAAGAATCTTCTAAAAATTCTCATTTTTATAAGAAATTTTTCAAAAACTTCTTATTTTTTTAAGAAATTTTTCAGAATTTCTTATTTTTATAGAAAATTTTTCAAAAATTTCTTATTTTTATAGGAAATTTCTCAAAAATTTCTTATTTGTATTGAAAATTTTAAAAAATTTCTTATTTTTTAAGAAATTTTCAAAAATTTTTAATAAAAAAAAAAATCAAAAATTTCTTATTTTTAAAGAAATTTTCAAACATTTTTTATTAAAAAAAAAATCAAAAATTTCTTATTTTTATGGGAAATTAAAAAAAAATTAAAAAAGTTTTTTAAAAATTTCTTATTTATTTTTTAAGAAAATTTTTAAAAATTTCTTATTTTTTTAAGGAATTTTTCAAAAATTTCATATTTTTTCAAGAAATTTTTCAACATTTTTTTTTTTGTAGGAAATTTTAAAAAAATTTCTTATTTTTTTAAGGAATTTTTTCAAAAAAAATCTTATTTTTTTTAATAAATGTTTAAAAAAATTGCGTATTTTCGTAAGAATTTTTTCAAAAATAACTATTTTTGTAGAAAATTTCAAAAATTCTTATTTCTAAGAGAAATTTTTCAAAAATTTCTTTTCTTTATAGAAAATTTTTCAAAAAATTCTTATTTTTATAGGAAATTTTTCAAATTTTTTTATTTTTATAGGATATTTTTCAAATTTTCTTATTTTTATAGAAAATTTTAGAAATTTCTTATTTTTTATAAAAAAAAATTTCAAAAGTTGCTTATTTTTATAGAAAATTTTTCAAAAATTTTCTTTTTTTATAGGAAATGTTTAAAAAGTTTCCTATTTTAAAGGAAATTTTTAAAAAATTTCCTATTCTTAAAGGAAATTTTCAAAAATTTCCTATTTTTATTGGTAGTTTTTCAAAAATTTCTTATTTTTATGGGAAAATTTCTTATTAAAAAAAATCAAATTTTTTTTTTCTTTTTTAAAGAAATTTTTCAAAAATTTCTTATTTTTATAGGAAATTTTTTCAAAAATTGCTTATTTTTATAGGAAATTTTTCAAAATTTTTAATTTTTATAGGAAATTTTTAAAAATTTCTTTTTTTTATAGGAAATTTTTCAAAAATTTCTTATTTTAATAGGAAATTTTTCAAAAATTTCTTATTTTTACAGGAAAATTTTCAAAAATTTTTTATTTTTATAGGAAATTTTTCAAAAATTTCTTATATTTATAGGAAATTTTTCAAAAATTTCTTATTTTTACAGGAAAATTTTCAAAAATTTTTTATTTTTATAGGAAATTTTTTAAAAATTTCTTATATTTATAGGAAATTTTTCAAAAATTTCTTATTTTTATAGGAAATTTTTCAAAAATTTCTTATTTTTATAGGAAATTTTTCTAAAATTTCTTATTTTTATAGGAAATTTTAAAAAAAATGTCTTATTTTTAAAGAAAATTCAAAAAATGTCTTATTTTTAAAGAAAATTATTAAAAAATTTCTTATTTTTATAGGAAAATTTTCAAAAATTTCTTATTTTTTTAAGAAATTTTTTAAAAATATCTTATTTTTTTATGAAAAATTTTCTTATTTTATTAAGAAATTTTTTAAAAATGTCTTGTTGTTATTGAAAATTTTCAAAAATTCCTTATTTTTATTGAATTTTTTTTCAATTTCTTGTCTTTATAGTATTTTTTTTTTTTTTTGAAATTTCTTAGTTTTAAAAAAAAAAAAAAATTTTGTAAGAAATTTTACAAAAATTACTTTTTTAAAAAAAATTTTCAAAAATTTCTTATTTTTTGAAGGAATTTTTCAAAAATTTCTTATATTTTTTTAAAGAAATTTTTCCAAAATTTTCTTATTTTTTAAAAATTTTTATCAAAAATTTTTATTTTTTTTAAGAAATTTTGTTTCTTTTTTTTAAGAAATATTTTAAAAATTTCCTATATTTTGAAGGAATTTTTCAAAAATTTCTTATTTTTTTAAAGAAATTTTTCTAAAATTTTCTTATTTCTTAAGAAATTTGGTCAAAAATTTTTATTTTTTTTTAAAAATTTTAAAAATTTTCTTATATTTTGAAGAAATTTTTCAAAAATTTCTAATTTTTTTTTTGGAAATTTTTCAAAAATTTTTTATTAAAAAAAAAAAATTTTAAATTTTAAAAAATTATTTTATTTTGTAAGAAATTTTTCAAAAATTTCCTATTTTTTTAAAGAGATTTTTCAAAAATTTCTTATTTTTAGAAGGAATTTTTAAAAAATTTCTTATATTTTTTTTAAAGAAATTTTTCTAAAATTTTCTTAAGAAATGTTATCAAAAATTTTTGCTTTTTAAAAAATATTTCAAAAATTTCTCATTTTTTAATTTTTTTCAAAATTTCTTTTTTTTTAATTTTTTTTAAAATTTCTTATTTTTTTAAGAAATTTTTCAAAAATTTCTGATTTTTTAAGAATTGTTTTCTAAGGTTTCTTATTTGTTTAAGAAAATTTTCAAAAATTTCTTATTTAAATAGAAAATTTAAAAAAAAATTTTTATTTAGGAAATTTTTTGAAAATTTCTTATTTTTTTAAGAAATTTTTTAAAACTTTCTAATTTGTTAAGAAATTTTTGCAAAATTTTTTAGTTTGTAAAAAAATTTTTCAAAAATTTTGATTTTATAAAAAATTTTTCAAAAATTTCTTATTTTTTAAAGAAAATTTTCAAAAATTTCTTATTTCCATAAGAAAATTTCTTTATTTACTTAAAACTTGCCAACTCGGGTTACTCATTACTATGAAGACTTAGTTGAGCTTCATACTTTAAAGTGCCTCCAAATCTATTTTCTTTTCTATTTTCTTATTATTCATGTAAATTTCTTTGTTTGTTTGTTTGTTTCTTTTTGAAAAGTATTTAACTTTAACTTGAAAACTTGATAAAATTGTAATTAAATTGTTAAAACAGTAAATAACACTTTATAAGTACAGTCGAACTTCTATAAATTGAATCACCATTATCCCGAACAAAGTTCAATTTATGGAAACTTTAACTTTGGGAATCAAATTTAAAAGCATTTAATTTAAAAACGTTAAATTTAAAAACGAAATTTGCCTCAACTTATTTAAAAGAAGAAGAAAAGTAAAAGAAGTTCAAATTAGAGAAGTTCGACTGTATTTAAATTTAAATTAAATGAGAGTAGATTTGGTTGTAGTAATAATTTAAGCAAAAAATTTATTTGGTTTTCAAAATTTCAAAAAGTCTTTAATTTCATTACAAATTTGCTTAAATAAAAGTTTCAAAGAACAAACAATTCTAAAGCCTTTTGCTAGAAAAGATTATCTAGATTAAAGAAAACAACGAAGACTTGTACAGCAAATGACTATCAACAAAGCAGACAGTTTTACTTAGAATCTGTTTAAATGTCAGTTAAATTGAAAACATTTAGATAATAAAATCTATGGAAATTTTTTAAACATCTCTCTACAATTAAAGGGATTTAGAGTCGTAGTGCATTTTATGTAAATGGAAAGGGTAAATTTAAAATTTGTTTGAATATAAAACTTCGTTATATATTTTATATAGAAATTGTGATAGCAATTGCTACCATTTATATTTCCTCTTACATAATTAAATTCCTTAGAGGCAAAATTCCCAGAATTTCTACAAATCATCGAGATAAAATTAATTAATTTAGGCAACGCCAATGTCATAAATCCATAACAAATGTTCAGATTTATTAAAGGAAATCATTATAAATTTAATAAATTGAGACCCTAATAAAAAAAATGTTGGTAATGAATCATAAAAGATAAGAGAATACAAAAAGTCAAAGAACAAAAAAAAAAACAATAAAAAAACTGAAAAACAACAGGTAGTAAGTGGCGAAATCCATTTATTGGTTTAATTAAAAACATTCCGTTTTTATATCCCCCATAATACAACTCCCTCGCACTCATTAGGATAAAAAACCCTCTATAAATCAAAGCTACTCGAATTACCAATAAAATTTAGAGCTGATAAAAAGCCATAAACAAATTATTTAATCTCAAATGTTTTTTTATATCAGAATTAATCAATCACAATTCACACAAAAAAAATTATATAAATTATACCTTTTTGTCTGTATTTAATCTTAAATATTTATCATCCGCTAAACAAATACTTTTAGGTCAGAAACAAACAATAACTAATGGATTTGATGACAATTCCTGATGTTGAAGTGTTAAGAGATAAGACCTAAAACGATAAACAACAAATCAACAAAAGCTAAAAGACAATCACAAATACCAAAAAAGACCAATAACAATACTAACACTTATATACATTTACAAGAAAATAAGAAATTTTTGAGAAATTTCCTAAAAAAAAATAAGAAATTTTTGAGAAATTTCCTAAAAAAGATAAGAAATTTTAGAGAAATTTCCTAAAAAAAATAAGAAATTTTTGAGAAATTTCCTAAAAAAAAATAAGAAATTTTTTAAAAATTTCGTATAAAAATAAGAAATTTTTTAAAAAATTTGTATAAAAATAAGAAATTTTTAAAAAAATTTCCTATAAAAATAAGAATTTTAAAAAAATTTCCTTTAAAAATAAAATAGTTTTGAAAAATTTCCTATAAAAATGAGAAAATAAGAAATTTTTGAGAAATTTCCTAAAAAAAATAAGAAATTTTTGAGAAATTTCCTAAAAAAATAAGAAATTTTAGAGAAATTTCCTAAAAAAAATAAGAAATTTTTGAGAAATTTCCTTAAAAATATAAGAAATTTTTTAAAAATTTCGTATAAAAATAAGAAATTTTTGAAAAATTTCGTATAAAAATAAGAAATTTTTAAAAAAATTTACTATAAAAATAAGAATTTTAAAAAAATTTCCTTTAAAAATAAAATAGTTTTGAAAAATTTCCTATAAAAATGAGAAAATAAGAAATTTTTGAGAAATTTCCTAAAAAAAATAAGAAATTTTTGAGAAATTTCCTAAAAAAAAATAAGAAATTTTTTAAAAATTTCGTATAAAAATAAGAAATTTTTGAAAAATTTTGTATAAAAATAAGAAATTTTTAAAAAAATTTCCTATAAAAATAAGAATTTTAAAAAAATTTCCTTTAAAAATAAAATAGTTTTGAAAAATTTCCTATAAAAATGAGAAATTTTTGAAAAATTTCCTATAAAAATAAGAAATTTTTGAAAAATTTCTTATAAAAATAACAAAATTTTGAAAAATTTCCAAAAAAAAAAGTAAGAAATTTATGAAAAATTTTCTATAAAAATAAGAAATTTACGAAAAATTTCCCATAAAAAATAAGAAATTTTTGAAAATTTTCTTATAAAAATAAATTTTTCAAAAAATTCTTAAAAAAATAAATTTTTGAAAAATTTCTTATAAAAATAAGAAATTTTTGAAAATTTTCCTATAAAAAAAAAAAAGAAATCTTGAAAAAATTTCCTAAAAAAAATAAGAAATTTTTGAAAAATTTCCTATAAAAATAAGAAATTTCTGAAAAATATCCCATAAAAAATAAGAAATTTTTGAAAAATTTCTTATAAAAAAAAAGTAAGTTTTTAAAAAATTTCTTATAAAAAAAGTAAGTTTTTGAAATTTTCTTTAAAAAAAAATAAGAAATTTTTGAAAAAAAAATCCTCTAAGAAAACAACAAATTTTTCAAAAATAAGAAATTTTTGAAAAATTGATTATAAGAAATTTTTCAAGAATTTCTTAGTTTTGAAAAATTTCCTATAAAAATAAGAAATTTTTGAAAAATTTTCTATAAAAATAAGAAACCTTTGAAAAATTTCCTATAACAATAAGAAATTTTTTTTTAAATTTCCTATAAAAATAAGAAATTGTTGAAAATTTTCATATAAAAATAAGAAATTTTTGAAAAATTTCCTAAATAAAAATTAGAAAATTTTGAAAAATTTTCTGTAAAAATATAAAAATTTTGAAAAAATTTCTATCAAAATAAGAAATTTTTGAAAAATTTCCTATAAAAATAAGAAATTTTTCAAAAATTTCCTATAAAAATGAGAAATTTTTGAAAAATTTCCTATAAAAATAAGTAATTTTTGAAAAATTTCCTATAAAAATAAGAAATTTTTAAAAAATTTCTTATAAAACTAAGAAATTTTTGAAAAATGTCCCATAAAAATAAGAAATTTTTGAAAAATGTCCCATAAAAATAAGAAATTTTTGAAAAATTTTCTATAAAAATGTTGAAAAAATTTCTATCAAAAGAAAAAATTTTTGAAAAATTTCCTATAAAAATAAAAAACTTTTGAAAAATTTCCTATAAAAATAAGAAAATTTTGAAAAATTGTATATAGAAATAAGAAATTTTTGAAAAATTTCCTTTAAAAATTACAAATTTTTGAAAAATTTTCTATAAAACTAAGAATTTTTCAGAAAAAGTTCAAATAAGAATTTTTTCAAAAATTTCCTTAAAAATTAACAAATTTTTCAAAAAAAAATTTTAAAGAAATAAGAAATTTTTGAAAAATTTCCTTAAAAAAAAAGGAAATTTTAAAAAAGTTCTTATAAAAATAGGAAATTTTTGAAAAATTTCGTATACAAATAGGAAATTTTTGAAAAATTTCCTATAAAAATAAGAAATTTTTTAAGAATTTTCTATAAAAATAAGAAATTATTATAAAATTTCCAATAAAAATAAGAAATTTTTGAAAAATTTCCTATAATAATAAGAAATTTTTCAAAAATTTTCTATAAAAATAAGAAATTTTTTAAAAATTTCCTATAAAAATAAGAAATTTTGTAAAAATTTCTTATAAAACTAAGAAATTTTTGAAAAATGTCCCATAAAAAATAAGAAATTTTTGAAAAATTTCCTAAATAAAAATTATAAAATTTTGAAAAATTTCCTTGAAAAAAAGAAATTTTTGAAAAATTTTATATAAAAATTTTGAAAAAATTTCTATCAAAAGAACAAATTTTTGAAAAACTTCCTATAAAAATAAGAATTTTCTAAAAAGTTTCTTATAAAAATAAGAAATTTTTTAAAAATTTCGTATACAAATAAGAAATTTTTGAAAAATTTCCTATAAAAATAAGAAATTTTTTAAGAATTTTCTATAAAAATAAGAAATTATTATAAAATTTCCAATAAAAATAAGAAATTTTTGAAAAATTTCCTATAATAATAAGAAATTTTTCAAAAATTTTCTATAAAAATAAGAAATTGTTTAAAAATTTCCTATAAAAATAAGAAATTTTGTAAAAACTTCTTATAAAACTAAGAAATTTTTGAAAAATGTCCCATAAAAAATAAGAAATTTTTGAAAAATTTCCTAAATAAAAATTAGAAAATTTTGAAAAATTTCCTTGAAAAAAAGAAATTTTTGAAAAATTTTATATAAAAATTTTGAAAAAATTTCTATCAAAAGAACAAATTTTTGAAAAACTTCCTATAAAAATAAGAATTTTCTAAAAAGTTTCTTATAAAAATAAGAAATTTTTTAAAAATTTCCTATAAAAATATGAAACTTTTAAAATTTCCTTAAAAAGAAATTTTTTAAATATTTTTATACAAAAATAAAAAAGGTTTGAAAATTTTCCAATAAAAATAAAAGATTTTTGAAAAATTTTCTATAAAAGAAAAAAAAATTGAAAAATTCCCCATAAAATACGAATTTTTTGAAAAATTTCCTTTAAACATAAGAAATTTTTGAAAAATTTTCTGTAAAAATAAAAAATTATTAAAAAGTTTCCGATAAAAATAAGAAACTCTTGAAAAATGTTTTAAAAAAATAAGACATTTTTGAAAAATGTCCTATAAAAATAAGAAATGTTTGAAAAATTTCCTTAAATAATAAGAAATTTTTGAAAAATTTCTTACAAAAATAAGAAATTTTTGAAAAATTCCCTATAAAAAAAAAGAAATTTTTGAAAATTTTTTCTGTAAAAAGAAGAAATTTTTGAAAAATATCCTTTAAAAAATTGGAAATTCTTAAAAAATTTCCTTTAAAATATATTAAATTTCTGCCAAATTTCTTTAAAAAAAAATTTTTTAAATTTCTTTTAAAAATAAGAAATTTTTGATAAATTTAATATAAAAATTAGTAATTTTTTAATAATTTCCTTTAAAAATAATATATTTTTGAAATATTTCTTTGGAAAATAAATTTCATATTCAGCTTTAATTTAGTTTTTCCATATTAATGTGAGTGTCAATGTATTTGAAGCTGTCAAATGTGTGTGTTAAAATTGTCTCTCAAATACTTGTTATTTTGGCATTTTCTGTGGAAAAATTTTGTAAGTACTTTTTGGAAATACAAAGCGTGAAATTGCAATGACATACAAGGAAACTAGAATTATCTTGAAGATAACAAATATAGTCAACTCCTGGAAAGAGTTGAAATGTTTAGATATGACTTGATATGTGTTAGGAAAAACTTATTGTCGCCCACTTTTATTCCGGGTTATTCTCTGAAAATGACAAAATATCTCTGTATACCAATTGTTCTTCTGAAAAGCTTATTTTCTCCGGCTTTGTCCCATTTTGTCATGTGTCATACGTAAACTTACTCCATCCCAATTTGACCCTTTTATTTGTTATCTCTTGACTGTCAGCCATAATTTAGTTATGGTTATTTATTGTACTTAAAACTCACTGCATGCCCGTGCATGATTTGTTATTATTAATGATTTAATGGAAAACTTTCATCCCATGATTCATGGGAAAAATAAGATTATTTTTGTTAAAACTTTAGTTGGAAATTGAAATTGATTTTTTCCAAATAAATTTTCGGTCTTGTAAAAGTTATTAAATTCCCAGTAAAACTTTTCATTACCAAATAATGAGTTAAACAGTTAAACTATTAAACACGAACTACTTACTCATTCGCTGTTTAAGTCATTACATTAACATGGGGATGTCATTGGAGGCAAGTACTTACCAATTGCAGAAAAGTAATGACTTGGGTAAGCAATTTGAAAGCAACAACAACAACAGCAACAACTTTTTTGTTGTTGTTTTATTAAAAACATATATTTTTAAACGAAATACAAAATTTTTTTTATGATCCCATGGGGGCTCGAACCCAGACCCTCCGACTGCTAGGCAGAGACTCTTCCACTGAGCTACTTCATATGTTGAAAACTTAGCAGCTTTTAATTAATATAAACAATTTTTATTTTTAGATCCAAAATCATGTTAAAATAACTTTGTTTTTCCCTGCTTTTTTTGCTTTGTTGTAATTTTTGGAAAAATATTTTATGCGATTTTTTGTAATTATTTTGAAACTTTTTTAAAATTATTTTAAAACTTAAACAATTTAAATCTTCTTTTTTGTATAAGTTTTTACATAATATTGGCTCCTACTTACTTAAATATTACAACCTGTTAAGGTCAAAGTCCGAGCATATTTTAGAATTCCATGGATTTCGATCTTGTGCGAATATTCTCAAATTTTATAGGCCAAGCTTTGAAAAATGTTCCTCTACTTGGTCTTTCTATCGAAGTTTCGGAAATCCTCCTCTAACATTAGGTAGTGGGACATTTCAATTCTAATTTTATCCTCTTCATTGTATTTTTTTTCAAGAGTGGGTTACTAGCCCGTAATCCTAACCCATTTTTATCGATCTTATGGGACAACTCTCGGAACATGTTAACTCACAATATTAATGGGTGTTAAACTAGCTCCCCGGATGATACCATGAGGAGGTGTGTGTCCACAGTTGAGATGAAGGATGATCCAGATAAGTTGGACTTACCAAGTTAAGACCAATTAGAATCGTGTTTGGTATTCAACATCCCCTACATAATCAAAATTGACTCATGATGGTATTTTTTCATTAACGTAAGTTAGTTTTACAAATTTTTTTTACAGAAGATAATATTTAAGTTCTTAAAATTCAAAAATCATTTAAAAAGATTCTTTTAATAAAAAAAAAACTAAAAAAATTGTTGCCCTTGGTGGGATTTGAACCGGGGCCATTCAGTTTAAATTACCATCTTAATTACAAATAAGTACTTCTGTAATAACTTATTATTTATTCGAATGGTATGTTGTAGTCGTTACAAGGTAACCAGTTATCAGAGTACTTACCATTACCAAAGTTTTGCTGGGTTGGCTTGATTTTAAATTGGAATTAGTTATTAAAGCTTTTTAAATTTGATATTTTGTTGTTTCAAGTTTATAAAATATTTTTGATAAAATTTTATTAATTTAGGTGGAAAAAGTGTTTAAAAGTTTTACTTTAATGTAATTTTGGCTGTTGACTATTCCTTGTTAGAAATTTACATTTTCCCAAAATACGATGATTTCAAATCATAGGTACTTCGAGACTGTTTTCGATATCGACCTGAAATTTTTTGATTTTAATTCTCTTATTTGTCTACTTTATAAAAAATAGAAAAGTTTTTAATTTTCAATATGAGTTTAAGAAAATTTTTAAAACATTAAAAAAAAGTTTTAAAATCGACCTGATTCAAATATTTCATATTCCCAGCAAAACTTTGGTAATGGCAAGTACTCTGATAACTGGTTACCTTGTAACGACTACAACATACCATCCGAATAAATAATAAGTTATTACAGAAGTACTTATTTCTAATTAAGATGGTAATTTAAACTGAATGGTCCCGGTTCAAATCCCACCAAGGGCAACAATTTTTTTTAGTTTTTTTTTTTATTAAAAGAGTCTTTTTAAATGATTTTTGAATTTTAAGAACTTAAATATTATCTTCTGTAAAAAATATTTGTAAAACTAACTCACGTTAATGAAAAAATACCATCATGAGTCAATTTTGATTATGTAGGGGATGTTGAATACCAAACACGATTCTAATTGGTCTTAACTTGGTAAGCCCAACTTATCTGGGTCATCCTTCATCTCAACTGTGGACACACACCTCCTCATGGTATCACCCTGGGAGCTAGTTTAACACCTGTTAAGGTTAAGTAAGTAGGAGCCAATATTATGTAAAAACTTATACAAAAAAGAAGATTTAAATTGTTTAAGTTTTAAAATAATTTTAAAAAAGTTTCAAAATAATTACAAAAAATCGCATAAAATATTTTTCCAAAAATTACAACAAAGCAAAAAAAGCAGGGAAAAACAAAGTTATTTTAACATGATTTTGGATCTAAAAATAAAAATTGTTTATATTAATTATAAGCTGCTAAGTTTTCAACATATGAAGTAGCTCAGTGGAAGAGTCTCTGCCTAGCAGTCGGAGGGTCTGGGTTCGAGCCCCCATGGGATCATAAAAAAAATTTTGTATTTCGTTTAAAAATATATGTTTTTAATAAAACAACAACAAAAAAGTTGTTGCTGTTGTTGTTGTTGCTTTCAAATTGCTTACCCAAGTCATTACTTTTCTGCAATTGGTAAGTACTTGCCTCCAATGACATCCCCATGTTAATGTCATGACTTAAACAGTGAATGAGTAAGTAGTTCGTGTTCAATAGTTTAACTCATTATTTGGTAATGAAAAGTTTTACTGGGATTTTAATGTAAAAAAAAAATAGTTACAGTCAATTAAGGGGAAATTTATATTAATTTGAAATATTTTAACTACATTATTTCACTATTAGCAGTCGATCAGAAAGAAAATTGAAAAAACGACCCCACCCTAATATGTCATTATAATAAATAACTGCAGAAATTCAATTATAAATTTTATTTTAATTAATTATGTATTTTTTTCACACAAAGAATTGCATTGAAAATGTTGAACATTATTAATTAAAATTTAAAAAACAATAACATTTACTTTGTAAAGTAGGTAATGCGGATTATATAAAACGACGTGGAAGTATTAAGTTTAAAATGAAATATTGCAAAAACGGAATTAAAAGGAAAACTAATTACAAGCTGACATATGAAAACTGTTGGGGAAAATTAAATGTTATATAACAAAAATGTGATTAAAAATATGATTTATTGCCATAGAATTTTAAAATAAATTTCATAAAATTTTTAAAGATCTTTATTGTCAGAAAAAATGAAAAATTCTGAAAAATAATCTGATCTTTGTCTATATATTAGTCAATGTCAGTGAATGTTATTATGTACTTGCCTGTACATTTATTACAAATTTATAAACTTCTACATATAATAATTGTTTACATGGCACGTGTAAATATACATATACATACATACACCTTATTACAAAAATTACTTACACTTTCATACCTAAATACAAATAAATATCAACATCAAAGTACACACTCGTTTTCCATCAATGACACACATACACACACACACGCACAAGTTTTTCAATCTATGAATGACTAAATCAATGAATGAAGTGGTATGAATGACTGAGTGAGTGAATGAATGAATGAAGAGATATTAAAATTGTATACAAACATGAAAAGATATGAACCAAGTCAATCAGTATTATTGACACTTAAATGTTACACTTGAGGCACGTTTAGAATAAGCCACAAATAGAAATAGAAAATTGCAAATACAAGTAAGAAGGTACTATAGTCGGTCAAACCCGACTCTAAAATAATCAAAAACCTTTAAGTGTTTTCTTACACAAACATAATTTTCTTTCAAAATTTAATTTTTATAAGAAATCTACAAAAAATTTCTTATTTTTATAAGAAATTTTTCAAAAATTTCCTTCTTTTATAAGAATTTTTTCAAAAATTTCTTATTTTCAAAGGAAATTTTTCAAAAATTTCCTATTTTTAAAGGAAATTTTTCAAAAATTTAATATTTTTATAGGAAATTTTTCAAAAATTTCCTATTTTTATAGGAAATTTTTCAAAAATTTCCTATTTTTATAGGAAATTTTTCAAAAATTTCCTATTTTTATAGGAAATTTTTCAAAAATTTCCTATAAAAATAGTAAATTTTTATAGACATTTTTCAAAAATTTCCTATTTTTATAGGAAATTTTTCAAAAATTTTCTATTTTTATAGGAAATTTTTCAAAAATTTTCTATTTTTATAGGAAATTTATAAATTTATTTTATAAGAAATTTTTCAAAAATTTCCTATTTTTATAGGAAAATTTTCAAAAATTTCCTATTTTTATAGGAAATTTTTCAAAAATTTCCTATTTTTATAGGAAATTTTTCAAAAATTTCCTATTTTTATAGGAAATTTTTCAAAAATTTCCTATTTTTATAAGGACATTTTTCAAAAATTTCCTATTTTGATAAGGACATTTTTCAAAAATTTCCTATTTTTATAGGAAATTTTTCAAAAATTTCCTATTTTTATAGGAAATTTTTCAAAAATTTCCTATTTTTATAGGGAATTTATCAAAAATTTCCTATTTTTATAGGAAATTTATCAAAAATTTCCTATTTTTATAGGAAATTTTTCAAAATTTTCCTATTTTTATAGGAAATTTTTCAAAAATTTCCTATTTTTATAGGAAATTTTTCAAAAATTTCCTATTTTTATAGGAAATTTTTCAAAAATTTCCTATTTTTATAGGAAATTTTTCAAAAATTTCCTATTTTTATAGGAAATTTTTTAAAAATTTCCTTTTTTTATAGGAAATTTTTCAAAAATTTCCTATTTTTATAGGAAATTTTTCAAAAATTTCCTATTTTTATAAGGACATTTTTCAAAAATTTCCTATTTTTATAGGAAATTTTTCAAAAATTTCCTATTTTTATAGGAAATTTTTCAAAAATTTCCTATTTTTATAGGAAATTTTTCAAAAATTTCCTATTTTTATAGGAAATTTTTCAAAAATTTCCTATTTTTATAGGAAATTTTTCAAAAATTTCCTATTTTTATAGGAAATTTTTCAAAAATTTCCTATTTTTATAGGAAATTTTTCAAAAATTTCCTATTTTTATAGGAAATTTTTCAAAAATTTCCTATTTTTATGGGAAATTTTTCAAAAATTTCCTATTTTTATGGGAAATTTTTCAAAAATTTCCTATTTTTATGAGAAATTTTTCAGAAATTTCCTATTTTTATGGGAAATTTTTCAAAAGTTTTCTACTTTTATGGGAAATTTTTCAAAAATTTCCTATTTTTATGGGAAATTTTTCAAAAATTTCCTATTTTTATGGGAAATTTTTCAAAAATTTCCTATTTTTATGGGAAATTTTATTTTTTATATGAAATTTTACAAAATTTCTCATTTTTATAGGGAATTTTTTAAAAGTAAAAACTTTTTGTTATAAAATTTTTTCTATACATTTTTTCTATAGAAAAATATTCGCTATAAAATCTTTTCTATAGAAAAATTTTCGTTATAAAATTTTTTCTATAGAAAAATTTACGTTATAAAATTGTTGCTATAGAAAAATTTTCGTTATAAAATTTTTTCAATCGAAAAAATTTCGTTATAAAATTTTTTCTATTGAAAAATTTTTGTATAAAATTTTTTCTATGGAAAAATTTTTGTATAAAATTTTTTCTATGGAAAAATTTTTGTATAAAATTTTTTCTATAGAAAAATTTTAGTTATAAAATTTTTTCCATAGAAAAATTTTTGTTTTAAAATCTTTACTATAGAAAAATTTTCGTTATAAAATTTTTTCTATAGAAAAATTTTCGTTATAAAATGTTTTCTATAGAAAAACTTTCGTTATAAAATTTTTTCTATAGAAAAATTTTCGTTATAAAATTATTTCTATAGGAAAATTTTTTCTACAGAAAAATTTTTTATAAAATTTTTTCTATAGAAAAATTTTAGTTATACAATGTATTCTATAGAAAAATTTTCTTTTCAAATTTTTTCTATAGAAAAATTTTCGTTATAAAATTTTTTTTATAAAAAAATTTCTGTATAGAATTTTTCTATAGAAAAATTTCTTTATAGAATTTTTTCTATAGAACAATTTTTGTATAAAAGTTTTTTTATAGAAAAGTTTTTGTATAAAATTTTTTCTATAGAAAAATTTTTGTATAAAATTTTTGACATAGAAAAATTTTTGTATAAAATTTTTATATAGGAACATTTTTGTATACAATTTTTACTAGAGAATATTTTTCTTTTTAAAATTTATAGAAACATTTTTAAATTGTTTCTATAGGAAAATTTGCGTTAAAAAAGTTCTTTAGTATTTAATATTTTGTTAACTCGAAGCTATAATGTTTATTTTTTTTAATATTCTGCTCTGACAATAAACAAATAAACTTTATTTACTTATGTAATTTTTGTTCTATTATTTATTTTTTTTTAGGTACAGAAAAAGCCTTTTGTCCATCCGCCTTGTACAAACATTCACATATACATACATAATATATTATATTTAAAATGCAATAAATTTGTCTCGCTAAAATAAACAAAAGTTCGTTAAAAAAATTATTTTAAAAATTTTATTATATGGAAAAATTGTTGTTGCCTGAGAGAAAAATTGAACTCTAAACTTTTTTCCACTAACAGATGTTTAGTTATATCTTCGGAGAAAAGTAGAAGCTCAATATGTTAATTGGATTTATTGAAAATTATAAAATAATTACATTTTTGTCTGGCAAAAATTGTGCAAAAAAAATTATAGAAAATAATAAAATTTTTAATGATAATATAAGCTTACATTTTGTATAAATAAACAAGCTCTTTATTAGTATAATAAAATTTTACGAATTTAATAATTTAACATTTGTCTAGCAAATTTATAGGAAAGATTGTTAAACGAAAAAATTGCTATAAATTTGTTTTTTTTTTTTTTAACGAATAATTTTTATAAGAAAAGTTTTCTTTAAACGAAAAATTTTCTGTAGAAGAATGTCTGTTAAACGAAAATTTTTTATTAAAAAAAAATTTCCTTTAACATTTAATTTTTGTTAAACGAAAAATTATTTATAGAAAAATGTTTGTTAAACAAAAAATTTTCTATAGAAAAATTTTTGTTAAACAAAAAATTTTCTATAGAAAAATTTTCTTTTAACAAAAATTTTTCTATAGAAAATTTTTTGTTTAACAAAAATTTTTCTATAGAAAATTTTTTGTTTAACAAAAATTTTTCTATAGAAAATTTTTAGTTTAACAAAAATTTTTCTATAGAAAATTTTTTGTTTAACAAAAATTTTTCTATAGAAAATTTTTCGTTTAACAAAAATTTTTCTATAGAAAATTTTTCGCTTAACAAAAATTTTTCTATAGAAAATTTTTCGTTTAACAAAAATTTTTCTATAGAAAATTTTTCGTTTAACAAAAATTTTTCTATAGAAAATTTTTCGTTTAACAAAAATTTTTCTATAGAAAATTTTTCGTTTAACAAAAATTTTTCTATAGAAAATTTTTCGTTTAACAAAAATTTTTCTATAGAAAATTTTTTATTTAACAAAAATTTTTCTATAGAAAATTTTTTGTTTAACAAAAATTTTTCTGTAGGAAATTTTTCGTTTAACAAAAATTTTTCTATAAGAAATTTTTCTTTTAACAAAAATTTTTCTATAGGAAATTTTTCGTTTAACAAAAATTTTTTTATAGAAAATTTTTCGTTTAACAAAAATTTTTCTATAGAAAATTTTTCGTTTAAAAAAATTTTTTCTATAGAAAATTTTTCGTTTAACAAAAATTTTTCTATAGAAAATTTTTCGTTTAACAAAAATTTTTCTATAGAAAATTTTTCGTTTAACAAAAATTTTTCTATAGAAAATTTTTCGTTTTACAAAAATTTTTCTATAGAAAATTTTCGTTTAACAAAAATTTTTCTATAGAAAATTTTTCGTTTAACAAAAATTTTCCTATAGAAAATTTTTTGTTTAACAAAAATTTTTCTGTAGGAAATTTTTCGTTTAACAAACATTTTTCTATAGAAAATTTTTTGTTTAACAAAAATTTTTCTATAGAATATTTTTTGTTTAACAAAAATTTTTCTATAGAAAATTTTTTGTTTAACAAAAGTTTTTCTATAGAAAATTTTTTGTTTAACAAAAATTTTTCTGTAGGAAATTTTTCGTTTAACAAAAATTTTTCTATAAGAAATTTTTCTTTTAACAAAAATTTTTCTATAGAAAATTTTTCATTTAACAAAAATTTTTCTATAGAAAATTTTTCGTTTAACAAAAATTTTTCTATAAGAAATTTTTCTTTTAACAAAAATTTTTCTATAGAAAATTTTTCGTTTAACAAAAATTTTTTTATAGAAAATTTTTCGTTTAATAAAAATTTTTCTATAGAAAATTTTTCGTTTAACAAAAATTTTTCTATAGAAAATTTTTCGTTTAACAAAAATTTTTCTATAGAAAATTTTTCGTTTAACAAAAATTTTTCTATAGAAAATTTTTCGTTTAACAAAAATTTTTCTATAGAAAATTTTTCTTTTAACAAAAATTTTTCTATAGAAAATTTTTCGTTTAACAAAAATTTTTCTATAGAAAATTTTTCGTTTAACAAAAATTTTTCTATAGAAAATTTTTCGTTTAACAAAAATTTTTCTATAGAAAATTTTTCGTTTAACAAAAATTTTTCTATAGAAAATTTTTTGTTTAACAAAAATTTTTCTATAGAAAATTTTTTGTTTAACAAAAATTTTTCTGTAGGAAATTTTTCGCTTAACAAAAATTTTTCTATAGAAAATTTTTCGTTTAACAAAAATTTTTCTATAGAAAATTTTTCGTTTAACAAAAATTTTTCTATAGAAAATTTTTCGTTTAACAAAAATTTTTCTATAGAAAATTTTTCTATAGAAAATTTTTCGTTTAACAAAAATTTTTCGATAGAAAATTTTTCGTTTAACAAAAATTTTTCTATAGAAAATTTTTCGTTTAAAAAAAATTTTTCTATAGAAAATTTTTCGTTTAACAAAAATTTTTCTATAGAAAATTTTTCGTTTAACAAAAATTTTTCTGTAGAAAATTTTTCGTTTAACAAAAATTTTTCTATAGAAAATTTTTTGTTTAACAAAAATTTTTCTATAGAAAATTTTTCGTTTTACAAAAATTTTTCTATAGAAAATTTTCGTTTAACAAAAATTTTTCTATAGAAAATTTTTCGTTTAACAAAAATTTTTCGTTTAACAAAAATTTTTCTATAGAAAATTTTTCGTTTAACAAAAATTTTTCTATAGAAAATTTTTCGTTTTACAAAAATTTTTCTATAGAAAATTTTCGTTTAACAAAAATTTTTCTATAGAAAATTTTTCGTTTAACAAAAATTTTCCTATAGAAAATTTTTTGTTTAACAAAAATTTTTCGTTTAACAAAAATTTTTCTATAGAAAATTTTTTGTTTAACAAAAATTTTTCTGTAGGAAATTTTTCGTTTAACAAACATTTTTCTATAGAAAATTTTTTGTTTAACAAAAATTTTTCTATAGAAAATTTGTTGTTTAACAAAAATTTTTCTATAGAAAATTTTTTGTTTAACAAAAATTTTTCTATAGAAAATTTTTTGTTTAACAAAAATTTTTCTGTAGGAAATTTTTCGTTTAACAAAAATTTTTCTATAAGAAATTTTTCTTTTAACAAAAATTTTTCTATAGAAAATTTTTCATTTAACAAAAATTTTTCTATAGAAAATTTTTCGTTTAACAAAAATTTTTCTATAAGAAATTTTTCTTTTAACAAAAATTTTTCTATAGAAAATTTTTCGTTTAACAAAAATTTTTTTATAGAAAATTTTTCGTTTAATAAAAATTTTTCTATAGAAAATTTTTCGTTTAACAAAAATTTTTCTATAGAAAATTTTTCGTTTAACAAAAATTTTTCTATAGAAAATTTTTCGTTTAACAAAAATTTTTCTATAGAAAATTTTTCGTTTAACAAAAATTTTTCTATAGAAAATTTTTCTTTTAACAAAAATTTTTCTATAGAAAATTTTTCGTTTAACAAAAATTTTTCTATAGAAAATTTTTCGTTTAACAAAAATTTTTCTATAGAAAATTTTTCGTTTAACAAAAATTTTTCTATAGAAAATTTTTCGTTTAACAAAAATTTTTCTATAGAAAATTTTTTGTTTAACAAAAATTTTTCTATAGAAAATTTTTTGTTTAACAAAAATTTTTCTGTAGGAAATTTTTCGCTTAACAAAAATTTTTCTATAGAAAATTTTTCGTTTAACAAAAATTTTTCTATAGAAAATTTTTCGTTTAACAAAAATTTTTCTATAGAAAATTTTTCTATAGAAAATTTTTCGTTTAACAAAAATTTTTCGATAGAAAATTTTTCGTTTAACAAAAATTTTTCTATAGAAAATTTTTCGTTTAAAAAAAATTTTTCTATAGAAAATTTTTCGTTTAACAAAAATTTTTCTATAGAAAATTTTTCGTTTAACAAAAATTTTTCTGTAGAAAATTTTTCGTTTAACAAAAATTTTTCTATAGAAAATTTTTTGTTTAACAAAAATTTTTCTGTAGGAAATTTTTCGTTTAACAAAAATTTTTCTATAGAAAATGTTTCGTTTAACAAAAATTTTTCTATAGAAAATTTTTCGTTTAACAAAAATTTTTCTATAGAAAATTTTTCGTTTAACAAAAATTTTTCTATAGAAAATTTTTCGTTTAACAAAAATTTTTCGATAGAAAATTTTTCGTTTAACAAAAATTTTTCGATAGAAAATTTTTCGTTTAACAAAAATTTTTCGATAGAAAATTTTTCGTTTAACAAAAATTTTTCGATAGAAAATTTTTCGTTTAACAAAAAGTTTTCTATAGATAATTTTCCGTTTAACAAAAATTTTTCTATAGAAAATTGTTCGGTTTTTTTTAGCCGCTTGATTAGTTTAAAACCCAAATATTTGAATTTAAATAAAATTGATCAAAATATTGTCATTTTACAAAATGTTTAGAAGTTTTACTATAAAATTTTTTATACCAAAATATGAGACAATTATCAAAATATGTGACAGGATTCGGGCATTTAACCGCATTCATTTGGAACGCCCATCATCATGTTGTGACCTTTAAAAGCCAAAGCGAAGCAGAGGATAATTGTAAATATTTCCAGGAAATACTTTTAATAGTTTTCTAACTTTCTGTCCAAAATGGTGATTATTATTTTCCTAATCCCCCTAATAGTAACTCCCACTTGCAACTTCTATGAATTTTGTTACCACAGCTAATCTCAAATATGCTTTAATCTGATATTTCAATTTTTCTATATTTAGTTTGATGTTTATTTTTGGGGAAATTTAAAAGGAATTTTGGTAGATTTAACATTTAAGTTTCTAATTTTTATAAGAAAATTTTCAAAAATTTCTAATTTTTATAAGAAATTTTTCAAAAATTTCTTATTTTTGTCAGAAACTTTTAAAAAATTTCTTATTGTTTGAAGAAATTTTTCAAAAATGTTCAATTTTTAAAAGAAATTTTTCAAAAACTTATACTTACTTTTAGAGGTCATTTTTCAAAAATTTCCTATTTTAATAGGAAATTTTACAAAAATTTGTTATTTCTAAAGAAAACTTTACTATTTTTGGAAAATTCTTCAAAAATTTTGTATTTTTATATGAAATTTTTCAAAAATTTCCTATTTTTATACGAAATTTTTCAAAAAATTTCCTATTTTTATAGGGAGTTTTTTTTTTTTAATTTTTAATTCTATAAGAAATTTTAAAAGATTTCTTTTTTTAAAGAAAATTTTTCAAAAATTTCTTATTTTTACAAAAAAATTTTAAAAATTCCTAATTTTTATACGAGATTTTCAAAAATTTCTTATTTTTATGGGAAACTGTTCAAAAATTTCTAATTTTTATAAAAAATTTTTCAAAAATTTTCTATTTTTATAGGAAAATTAAAAAAAAAAATTTTGTTTTCATAGCAAGTTTTTCAAAAATTTCCCATTTTTATAGGAAACCTTTAAAAAATTTCTTATTTTTATAGGAAATTTTTCAAAAATTTCTTATTTTTATAAGAAATTTTTCACAATTTTTTTATTTTTATAAAAAAATTTTCAAAAATTTCTAATTTTTATAGGAAATTTTAAAAAATTTCTTATTTTTATAGAAATTTTTCAAAAAATTCTTATTTTTATAGGAAATTTTTCAAAAATTTCTTATTTTTATAGAAATTTTTCAAAAAATTCCTATTTATATAAGAAATTTTTCAAAAATTTCTTATTTTTACAAGAAAATTTTTCAAAAATTTCTTATTTTTATAAGAAATTTTTCAAAAATTTCTTATTTTTATAAGAAATTTTTCAAAAATTTCTTATTTTTATAAGAAAATTTTCAAAAATTTCTTATTTTTATAAGAAATTTTTCAAAAATTTCTTATTTTTATAAGAAATTTTTCAAAAATTGCTTATTTTTATAAGAAATTTTTAAAAAATTTCTTATTTTTATAAGAAATTTTTAAAAAAATTCTTATTTTTATAAGAAATTTTTAAAAAAATCTTATTTTTATAAGAAATTTTTCAAAAATTTCTTATTTTTATAAGAAAATTTTTCAAAAATTTCTTATTTTTATAAGAAATTTTTCAAAAATTTCTTATTTTTATAAGAAATTTTTCAAAAATTTCTTATTTTTATAGGAAATTTTTCAAAAATTTTTTATTTTTATAAGAAATTTATTAAAAATTTCTTATTTTTATAAGAAATTTTTTAAAAATTTCTTATTTTTAAAAGAAATTTTTCAAAAATTTCTTATTTGTAAAGGAAATTTTTCAAAAATTTCATATTTTTTTGTGAAATTTTTCAAAAATTTATTAATTTTATAGAAAATGTTTCAAAATTTTCTTATATTTTTAGGAAATTAAAAAAAAAAATTCTTGGTTTTACAGGAAATTTTATAAAACTTTAATGTTTTTATAATTTCTTAAAATTTACTTATTTTTTTAGGAAATTTTTCAAAAATTACTTATTTTTATGAAATTTCTTATTTTCATGGAAATTTTTTCGCAAATTTCTTATTTTTATAGGAAATTTGACAAAAATTTCTTATTTTTAAAGGAAATTTTGCAAAAATGTTCTGAATTCTAAAGTATTTATTTAAAAAATTTCTTTATTTTTTTATAAGAAATTTAAAAAAAAAATTCTTAGTATTATAGAAAATTGTTCAATAATTTCTTATTTTTATAGGAAATTTTTCAAAAATTTCTTATTTTAGTAAAGACTCAAACCAAAATAGAGTTCCCAAAAAAAAAAATTGGGTATGTTTTAGTTAACTTCGGATTTGTTTGGGTAGTTTCGTAATGCTACGGGAAAACAAATTTTATTTTACTTAATACAACCACAAAGTTTATTTGAAACACTCCTTAGATTAGGGTTTTTTTAATATACTAACCTTTTAAAATTATTCGAGATGTGGAAATTAGTTAAAGAAATTTTTTTTTTTTTAAACCAAAATTTTTGAATAATATACAATTTATTTATTTTTAAATATTTTATTTTATTTGTTTAAATTTTTATAATAAATTTTTTTGGTTTGTAATTTTTTGGTACTTTTTTCATATTTTATTTGTTTAAGTTTTAAAAATTTTCTTTTTTAATTTTATATCTTAATTTTTACAATTGTATATTGAAACTTTTTATTTTTAACAATAATTTATAAACTTTTTGTTTTTTCCGAAGAATTTTTTATTTGCAAAAAAAAAATATTTAATATATTTTAATAAAATTTTGATTGTTAAAAATTTTTAAACTCAAAATTTAATTTTAAAAATTTAAACATTTTATTTTATGAAATACACATTTTAAAGCTGAATATTTTTTATTTGATTTCAAATTTAATTGGAAACTTTAAAAAATTTTAGTTACAACTTTTTTCTGAATTTTTTTTTTAATTTTTAAAGAATTTTATTCGAATAAATTTTTTTTATTAAAAATTAAACAAATTCTTTATGTCACTAGTTCTTAAAATTTTAAAATTTTATTTTTATTGAAATATTTTGTTAGAATATTTTTTCGGAATAATTTTTTATAAATTTTTCTCTTTGCACTAATTTTTTTTTTATAATAAATTTATTAATCTTTTTTTTAAAAAATTGTTTTCACAGATTTCCTCAATATTCTTTGATTTCAAATTACACCTGTTTTTCTAATCAAAAATTCCTTTCCAATCCAAAACAATTATCAATCACTTGTAATCAAAAGAAAATCACAGAAATTTGAATTGGAAATCCGCTTTTAATTGAAATTTAACACACGACCGACAAAACGAATAATTAAATATTCTTAGCGGATATACAAATCATAAATCTCGTAGTCTATGCAAATAAATTCGTATTCAAATTCAATTCATTTCTTTATTTCAGAATTTTTCAAATCACAATATTTTTCCCGCTTAATAGCTTTTAGTCCGTTTGAAGCGCTTTCAAAATTTGCAACTTGTTTGTTGCACGCACGACGAATGGCAACTGTTTGGCGCCTAATGACAGGAATTCGTTAGAGGACCAGAGCCACCAACAGAATCTACTATTACCCAGCAGCAACGAGTGAGTAAAATAGTAATGAACTTCATTATGATATTGATTAAATTTAATAATGATGCTTAAAACATGTGGTTCTAGCAGGAAAATAATTCAAATTGTTCTACTAGAAGAGAGAATAGCATAAACTTCAGCAAAACAAATCAGAAAAGCCGGCAACTCAACTGCGCAGGTCTCTAGCACAAAAATTCATTCATAAAATTGAAAATAAATAGGAATTTGGGTTATACACCTGGTCACCTTTTTTAAGAGAAAATATTAAATTTTATAACGAAAAATTTTCTATAGATAATATTTTAGAACAAAAATTTTTCTATCGAAAAAATTTTATATCGAAATTTTACACTGAAAATTTTTCTACAGAAAAAATTTTATGAAGAAAATTTTTATATAGAAAAGAAAACTTTTCTATAGAAAAAATTTTATAACGAAAATTTTTCTACAGAAAAAAAAAATTATAACGAAAATTTTTCTATAGAAAAAATTTTTTAACAAAAATTTTTCTATAGAAATAATTTTTTAACAAAAATTTTTCTATAGAAAAAATTTTTTAACGACAATTTTCTATATAAAAAAATTATAACGAAAATTTTTCTATGCAAAACATTTTTTAACGAAAATTTTTGTATAGAAAAAAATTTTTTAACGAAAATTTTTCTATAGAAAAAAATTTTTTAATGAAAATTTTTCTATAGAAAAAATTTTTTAACGAAAATTTTTGTATAGAAAAAAGTTTTTAAAGAAAATTTTTCTACAGAAAAAAATTTTTAACAAAAATTTTTCTATAGAAAAAATTTTTAACGAAAATTTTTCTATAGAAAAAATTTTTTAAAGAAAATTTTTCTATAGAAAAAAATTTTTAACGAAAATTTTGCCATAGAAAAAATTTTTTAACGAAAATTTTGCTATAGAAAAAATTTTTTAACGAAAATTTTTCTATAGAAAATTTTTTTATCGAAAAAATTTTTTAACGAAAATTATTCTATAGAAAAAATTTTTTAACGAAAATTTTGCTATAGAAAAAATTTTTTAACAAAAATTTTTCTATAGAAAAAATTTTTTACCAAAAATTTTTCTATAGAAAAAAATTTTTAACGACAATTTTTCTATAGAAAAAATTTCTTGACGAAAATTTTTCTATAGAAAAAAATTTTTAACGAAAATTTTCTATAGGAAAAAATTTTTAATGAAAATTTTTCTATAGAAAAAATTTTTCTATATAAACATTTTTTTAACGAAAATTTTTCTATATAAAAATTTTTTTAACGAAAATTTTTCTATCGAAAAAACTTTTTAACGAAAATTATTCTATAGAAAAAAAATTTTAACGAAAATTTTTCGATAGAAAAAATTTTTTAAAGAAAATTTTTCTTCAGAAAAATTTTTTTAAAGAAAATTTTTCTTCAGAAAAATTTTTTTAAAGAAAAATTTTCTATAGAAAAAATTTTTTAACGAAAACTTTTCTATAGAAAAAATTTTTTCTATAAAAAATTTTTATAACGAACATTTTTCTATAAAAAAAAATTAAACCGAAAATTTTTCTATATAAAAAATTTTATAACAATAATTTTTTTATAGAAAAAATTTATAACGAACATTTTTCTATAGAAATAATACTATAACAAAAATTTTTCTATAGAAAAACTTTAATAATGAAAAAACATCATTTTATGACGAAAACATTTTTCTATAGAAAAACATTTTTAACGAAAATTTTTCTATGGAAAAAAGTTTATAATGAAAATTTTTCTATAGAAAAAACTTTATAACGAAAATTTTTCTATAGAAAACATTTAATAGCGAAAATTTTTCTATAGAAAAAAATTTTAAATGAAAATATTTCTATAGAAAAAATTTTAGAACAAAAATGTTTCTATAGAAAAAAATTTATAACAAAATGTTTCAAACATTTCTAATTTTTATAGGAAATTTTTCAAAAATAGAAAATTTTGAAAAAGTTTCTAATTTTTAAAGAAAAGTAATCAAAAATTACAGGAAAGTTTATAAAATTTTTTTTATAACAAAATTTCTTTTTTTAATAGGAAATTTCCCATTTTTTTTGGAAATTTTTTAAAAATTACCTATTTTTATAGGAAATTTTTTAAAAATTTTCTATTTTTATAGGAAATTTTTCAAAAATTTCCTATTTTTATAGGATTTTTTTTAATTTCGTATTTTTATAGGAAATTTGTCAAAAATTAATTATTTTAATCTTTTAAGCAAAAAATTTTCTATAAAAAAAATTTTCTAGAGAAAAATTTTTGTTAAACAAAAAATTTTCTATAGAAAAATTTTTGTTAAACAAAAAATTTTCTATAGAAAAATTTTTGTTAAACAAAAAATTTTCTATAGAAAAATTTTTGTTAAACAAAAAATTTTCTATAGAAAAATTTTTGTTAAACAAAAAATTTTCTATAGAAAAATTTTTGTTAAACAAACAATTTTCTATAGAAAAATTTTTGTTAAACAAAAAATTTTCTATAGAAAAATTTTTGTTAAACAAAAAATTTTCCATAGAAAAATTTTTGTTAAACAAAAAATTTTCTATAGAAAAATTTTTGTTAAACAAAAAATTTTCTATAGAAAAATTTTTGTTAAACAAAAAATTTTCTATAGAAAAATTTTTGTTAAACAAAAAATTTTCTATAGAAAAATTTTTGTTAAACAAAAAATTTTCTATACAAAAATTTTTGTTAAACAAAAAATTTTCTATAGAAAAATTTTTGTTAAACAAAAAATTTTCTATAGAAAAATTTTTGTTAAACAAAAAATTTTCTAAAGAAAAATTGTTGTTAAACAAAAAATTTTCTAAAGAAAAATTGTTGTTAATCTTAAGTGACTTGAAAATAACCTAATTGACACACATATCCGCATTTTTTTAACCAGCCATAAAACCATGAAAGAAAATCCTTAACATAAAGCAGAGCAACCGAAAATAATTTAATTTGATATTTTAAATCTTTTAACTTTCCTCCTCCTCCGGAAGATATAACACCCAGTACTTTAGGATAATAACAATTACAATATATTACAATATACAGCAGCATCAGTCCCGGAATGTCTATCATCTAATGAAGCTTCTTAGGAAACCTTAAGTTTTCTTTAAAATCTTAAGCAAATTTTTTTGTTTCCATTTGTTAGGATAAGGGGAGGAAGTATAGAGATTATGAAATTGGGTGCCTTTTTTTCAATAACATACAAATTTTTGTGGTTGTGTTTTGCGGTGATAAATAAGAATTTCCTTTGGTTATAAATGAGGGTAATCAGTTATAAAGATAAAGGGGGGTTTAGTCTGTTTAAAAATAAAACTTTAAAAGATTGTTTTATATCAAAATATTTTCACAGAAAATTTATGCTGACAAAGTGTTTTAAATAAATATTTTCTCAAATATTTCTGGAAATTGTAAATGTGGTAATAACAAACAAATAAATTCATTTCAATTCATAAAGAATTTATTGTTTGCAAGTTCTCAAGTAAATTCCTCATAAATTTTCTTTGAAAAAGGTAGAGTAAATTTATTTTATCCACAAACCCTAGAAAAGTCATACCTACACATTTTCCATAAAAGTTCAATAAAAAAAACTTTTTTTCATAATAATAAATTTGTTTTTGCTAATAAATTGAAACGTTTTTTTTTGCTAACCTTTTTCAGTTCTTGAGAAATCATATTCGCATCACCATCAAGACTTCATTATTGATACAATATAAATTGCAAGTAAAATTTACATATATCCTTACACTAAAAGCAAAAAACAAGCCATCAACACATCATGTGTAAATGTAAACACACACACATAAACACTTTCATTTATTTGTCTTTGAAGCTCATTTCTGTGTGGTTGATATGTGGTCTTTCTAAATGTTCAATATGTTTTGAAATGTCACTTAAAATGTAAGTTCATCTTGATAAAAAAAATTTTCAAAACTTCTAATCAGAAAATTTAAAATTTTTGTTAAAATTTTTTTATTTTAAGACAAATTTAAAATAAAATTATTTATCAAATTTATGCTTCTGTCTTTAATTTAGACTATTTCCTAGTATATGTTCTAGTCTTTGTCTTAGACTATATCTATGTCTAAGACTATGTCTTAGTCTATGCCTTAGTCCTTGTCATTGTCTGTATCTGAGTCTATAATACAAAAACATACAAAATTTGCCCTTTTGGATTTATTGCCAAATTTTGACAGTGTAATCCTTTCTATTGCCCTCTTTCATAATCAACACACATACATTCACATCCACACATAGAATTTATCTTAGGAACAAATGCTTTGGTATTTGTGTGAAACATATTTCATCTATTTTCAAGGTCATTTTCTTAAACAAACATCATCACAAAAGGTCCCATTTTACTCGGAATTCCTTGGCATAACTCTAACTAAATTTCTTTTAATAGTAAAATATTTAGTAGCTTTTGGCTTTATCGATCAGGAGTAAATATTTGTTTAAGTCTATAGAAAATTTATTATTTCTAAATTTAGTTTTGACCATAAAAATTCAAGGAAGTTTATTAGGAGATAAGGTGTCTAAAATATAAATAGATTTTGTGAAAACTTTTTACAACCCATAAAAACTTGATTTTCTTACTTGGGATAAATATTTTTCAGAGCACTATCAAATCCCTTAATACTTGTCATACTTAATCTAAACTTAATATAAACATAGACGCAGATATAGACTAAGATATACATAAATACACATAGCCAAAGATATGGACATAGACTTAGACATGGACTTTTTCAAAAATTTCCTATTGTTATAGGGAATTTTTGAAAAATTTCCTATAAAAATAGGAAATTTTTCTAAAATTTCCAATTTTTATAGGAAATTTTTCAAAAATTTCCTATTTTTATAGGAAATTTTTCAAAAATTTCCTATTTTTATAGGAAATTTTTTAAAAATTTCCTATTTTTATAGGAAATTTTTCAAAAATTTCCTATTTTTATAGGAAATTTTTCAAAAATTTCCTATTTTTATAGGAAATTTTTCAAAAATTTCCTATTTTTATAGGAAATTTTTCAAAAATTTCCTATTTTTATAGGAAATTTTTAAAAAATTCCTATTTTTATAGGAAATTTTTCAAAAATTTCCTATTTTTATAGGAAATTTTTCAAAAATTTCCTATTTTTATAGGAAATTTTTCAAAAATTTCCTATTTTTATAGGAAATTTTTCAAAAATTTCCTATTTTTATAGGAAATTTTTCAAAAATTTCCTATTTTTATAGGAAATTTTTCAAAAATTTCCTATTTTTATAGGAAATTTTTCAAAAATTTCCTATTTTTATAGGAAATTTTTCAAAAATTTCCTATTTTTATAGGAAATTTTTCAAAAATTTCCTATTTTTATAGGAAATTTTTCAAAAATTTCCTATTTTTATAGGAAATTTTTCAAAAATTTCCTATTTTTATAGGAAATTTTTCAAAAATTTCCTATTTTTATAGGAAATTTTTCAAAAATTTCCTATTTTTATAGGAAATTTTTCAAAAATTTCCTATTTTTATAGGAAATTTTTCAAAAATTTCCTATTTTTATAGGAAATTTTTCAAAAATTTCCTATTTTTATAGGAAATTTTTCAAAAATTTCCTATTTTTATAGGAAATTTTTCAAAAATTTCCTATTTTTATAGGAAATTTTTCAAAAATTTCCTATTTTTATAGGAAATTTTTCAAAAATTTCCTATTTTTATAGGAAATTTTTCAAAAATTTCCTATTTTTATAGGAAATTTTTCAAAAATTTCCTATTTTTATAGGAAATTTTTCAAAAATTTCCTATTTTTATAGGAAATTTTTCAAAAATTTCCTATTTTCATAGGAAATTTTTCAAAAATTTCCTATTTTCATAGGAAATTTTTCAAAAATTTCCTATTTTTATAGGAAATTTTTCAAAAATTTCCTATTTTTATAGGAAATTTTTCAAAAATTTCCTATTTTTATAGGAAATTTTTCCAAAATTTCCTATTTTTATAGGAAATTTTTCCAAAATTTCCTATTTTTATAGGAAATTTTTCCAAAATTTCCTATTTTTATAGGAAATTTTTCCAAAATTTCCTATTTTTATAGGAAATTTTTCAAAAATTTCCTATTTTTATAGGAAGTTCTTCAAAAATTTCCTTTTTTATAGGAAATTCTTCAAAAATTTCCTATTTTTATAGGAAATTTTTCAAGAATTTTTCCTATTTTTATAGGAAACTTTTCAAAAATTTCCTATTTTTATAGGAAATTTTTCAAAAATTTCCTTTTTTTATAGGAAATTGTTCAAAAATTTCCTATTTTGATACGAAATTATTCAAAAATTTCCTATTATTATAGGAAACTTTTTAAAAATTTCCTATTATTAGAGGAAATTTTTAAAAAATTTCCTTTTTTTATAGGAAATTGTTCAAAAATTTCCTATTTTGATACGAAATTATTCAAAAATTTCCTAATATTATAGGAAATTTTTAAAAAATTTCCTATTATTATAGGAAAATTTTCAAAAATTTCCTATTATTATAGGAAATTTTTCAAAAATTTCCTATTATTATAGGAAATTTTTCAAAAATTTCCTATTATTATAGGAAATTTTTCAAAAATTTCCTATTATTATAGGAAATTTTTCAAAAATTTCCTATTAATATAGGAAATTTTTCAAAAATTTCATATTATTATAGGAAATTTTTCAAAAATTTCCTATTATTATAGGAAATTTTTCAAAAATTTCCTATTTTTATAGGAAGTTTTTCAAAAATTTCCTATTTTTATAGGAAATTTTTAAGATATTCCCTTAATGCAAAGACTCCCTTTACTTTTTAACAATTTTAGTGCTTTAGTTAATTGGTTTTCATTCGGTCTAACAAAATAATTGGTTTATAATCTCATGTTGCTCCTTTTCTTTTTGTTTGCTTTTCACTACTTATTTCCTTATGGCCTTACAGCAAAGTCAAATACTATTATTTTCTATTTGGTAAAGTGATACATTAAGTTCATTATAAAGTTTTTTTTTCTTGGTCATTTTTGGATAGTATATAAGGAACCTTTAAGGCACAATTGTTTGGTAAGAAAATTAGTATTGAGATTAGTATTGGTAGTAGTATTGGTTTCGATATCAATACTAGTAAGAATTAGGGGGCAGTGAAAATATGCGGGCACTCTGTGATAAAAAAAGCTGATGTTTGTAGACACTCCGTTATATAAATTTCTGTGTTTGTCTTTTTTTGCCATATAAGTAGAGTAGTACCCCTTTTAGTATCAGTATTGCTAACAGTATAAGATTTAAGGCACATTTGCCCTTCATCTTTAATATTCATTCTCATTTTTTTCTATAGATTCGATTCAATTCATATTGAAATTTTCAATTTATATTAATTATTTCATAGCAATTTGTAGCTTTTAACCTTGAGATCTTTAATTGAATTATACATTTAATGTGATGCCTATGGATTTATATGAAGCTATAAATTTCTAGTTAAGCAAATGTTTAGGCCATCAATTGTATATCCTTAAGAACATGTCATCACTCTAACCATTTGCTAGTCCATTAAAATCATTGAATATTTGTTTTTAAGACCAAAACGACAATTTATCAAATATTTATTTTAGTCATTTATTTACGAGTCTTCTATTAGACTTAGAACTTCTGGATATAAAAAAGAAATTATTTGTTTATTTTATACTAAACTATTATTCAACAAATCATAAAAATTGACCACAAAACGTAAAAGAAAACAATTTATTTTCAAACAAAGGAAACGGAAAGACAAGCTGGCATTCGCGGAAGAAGGATATCCGTTTCAATGAAAACAGATGGCAGCTTTAAGGTTTATTGTTATTTTGAAACTAAAGATGACTAATTTTTAATTGTTTTTATCTAAAAGATATTTATTAAAGTTTTATATTTTATTTTAATTAATAGATTTTTTTCTTTATTAGATTAAGGATCATTAAATTAAATCAATCAGAAAATCAATTAAGATTAATAAATTCTTATAACAAAATAGCCTATAAAAATCTTTAATTTGTCATTAAATTAAGGAAAATATCTAATAAAAATATATATACAAATATGTATAACATATTTTAAAATAAAACAGAATCTCTGTCAAATGCGAAAAGCGTTTGAGTGACTGTCAACTGACGAGTCATGTTTAAGTTAACCTTGAGGTCTTAAGATTTTGAGTGACATTTTCAGTTTAATGTTTGTCTAGAGACTGAAAATGATTGAAATGTCATTAAAAAGTTTTAAATGATTTTTAGACTTTTTTTAAAAGAAAAGTCATCACTTCACGTATAATATCAAAAATATATACATACGAAGACATTTCTAGAGAAAAGTTCACGAAAGGAAGACATTTCTAGAGAAAAGTTGACGAAAAGAAGACATTTATAGAAAAAAGTTGAGAAAAGGAAAACATTTCTAGAGAAAAGTTGACCAAAGGAAGACATTTCTAGAGAAAAGTTGACGAAAGGAAGACATTTCTGGAGAAAAGTAGAGAAAAGTAGGACATTTCTAGAGAAAAGGTAACGAAAGGAAGACATTTCCTGAGAAAAGTTGACGAAAGGAAGAAATTTCTAGAGAAAAGTTGATGAAAGGAAGACATTTCTAGAGAAAAGTTGATGAAAGGAAGACATTTGTAGAGAAAAGTTTCTATAGAAAAGTTCACCAAAGGAAGACATTTCTAGAGAAAAGTTGACAAAATAAAGACATTTCTATAAACAATTTGACGAAAGAAAGACATTTCTAAAAATAAGTTGACGAAAAGAAGACATTTCTAGAAAAAAGGTGACGAAAGGAAGCCATTTCTAGAGAAAAGTTGACGAAACTAAGACATTTCTAGACAACCGTTGACGAATGCAGACATTTCTAGAGAACAGTTGACGAAAGGAAGACATTTCTATAGAAAAGTTGACTGAAAGGAAGACATTTCCAAAGAAAAGTTGACGAAAGGAAGACATTTCTATAGAAAAATTGACGAAAGGAAGACATTTCTAGAGAAAAGTTGACTGAAAGGAAGACATTTCTAGAGAAAAGTTGACTGAAAGGAAGACATTTCTAGAGAAAAGTTGACGAAAGGAAGACATTTCTATAGAAAAGATGAAAATAAAATTGGAGTAGGGGATCCTGTATAATAAAATGAAATTATTAAACATTTTCCTTAATGTAATAATAAATTGTAATACCAAAACATATTTTCATACTAAACAGATTTAAAAGAGCCTTAAGCAAATTGCCCTCAGGTATGCTTATTTTGAAATACCACAAAAAGCCTTAGGGTATGCTATAGATTTCAGTTGTAGCTATTTACCTTATAACTATAAATTTAAATTAGCAAGAAACAATAAAAAAAAAATTAAATTATAATTTTTTCATCTTAAATTTAATTTTTTATTATAAAAACTATTTCATTGCTTTATAAAAATATACCGTAAGGTATGCTAATTATAAAATGCTACAAACAGCCCAAAGGTATGCAATATCTTAAAGTTGCAATTACTTGTCCTAGAACTATACGTGAAGAGGAAGAAGAGAATAGCGAGAAAAGGTAAACCAAAGAATAAAACTACTTATATTTAAAGAGATCCTTCTGCTTGTCTTCATGGTTGTTTTGTCTGGCTTTTTTTACTTTTTTCCCTAAAGGATTCGAGGACACGAATAATAAACAAGGAAAATAAATGTTTTCCTATTTAAAACTACAATAAAATTTAATACTAATAATTTCAACTTTTCTATATTAAAGTCTTCCTATCGTCAACTTTTCTATATCAAAGTCTTCCTATCGTTTACTTTTCTATATCGTCAACTCTTCTATAGCAAAGTCTTCCTAGCGTCAACTGTTCTATAGAAAAGTCTTCCTATCGTCAACTGTTCTATAGAAAAGTCTTCCTATCGTCAACAGTTCTATAGAAAAGTCTTCCTATCGTCAACTGTTCTATAGAAAAGTCTTCCTATCGTCAACTGTTCTATAGAAAAGTCTTCCTATCGTCAACTGTTCTATAGAAAAGTCTTCCTATCGTCAACTGTTCTATAGAAAAGTCTTCCTATCGTCAACTGTTCTATAGAAAAGTCTTCCTATCGTCAACTGTTCTATAGAAAAGTCTTCCTATCGTCAACTGTTCTATAGAAAAGTCTTCCTATCGTCAACTGTTCTATAGAAAAGTCTTCCTATCGTCAACTGTTCTATAGAAAAGTCTTCCTATCGTCAACTGTTCTATAGAAAAGTCTTCCTATCGTCAACTGTTCTACAGAAAAGTCTTCCTATCGTCAACTGTTCTATAGAAAAGTCTTCCTATCGTCAACTGTTCTATAGAAAAGTCTTCCTATCGTCAACTGTTCTATAGAAAAGTCTTCCTATCGTCAACTGTTCTACAGAAAAGTCTTCCTATCGTCAACTGTTCTATAGAAAAGTCTTCCTATCGTCAACTGTTCTATAGAAAAGTCTTCCTATCGTCAACTGTTCTATAGAAAAGTCTTCCTATCGTCAACAGTTCTATAGAAAAGTCTTCCTATCGTCAACTGTTCTATAGAAAAGTCTTCCTATCGTCAACTGTTCTATAGAAAAGTCTTCCTATCGTCAACTGTTCTATAGAAAAGTCTTCCTATCGTCAACTGTTCTATAGAAAAGTCTTCCTATCGTCAACTGTTCTATAGAAAAGTCTTCCTATCGTCAACTGTTCTATAGAAAAGTCTTCCTATCGTCAACTGTTCTATAGAAAAGTCTTCCTATCGTCAACTGTTCTATAGAAAAGTCTTCCTATCGTCAACTGTTCTATAGAAAAGTCTTCCTATCGTCAACTGTTCTATAGAAAAGTCTTCCTATCGTCAACAGTTCTATAGAAAAGTCTTCCTATCGTCAACTGTTCTATAGAAAAATCTTCCTATCGTCAACTGTTCTATAGAAAAGTCTTCCTATCGTCAACTGTTCTATAGAAAAGTCTTCCTATCGTCAACTGTTCTATAGAAAAGTCTTCCTATCGTCAACTGTTCTATAGAAAAGTCTTCCTATCGTCAACTGTTCTATAGAAAAGTCTTCCTATCGTCAACTGTTCTATAGAAAAGTCTTCCTATCGTCAACTGTTCTATAGAAAAGTCTTCCTATCGTCAACTGTTCTATAGAAAAGTCTTCCTATCGTCAACTGTTCTATAGAAAAGTCTTCCTATCGTCAACTGTTCTATAGAAAAGTCTTCCTATCGTCAACTGTTCTATACAAAATTCTTCCTATCGTCAACTGTTTTATAGAAAATTCTTCCTATCGTCAATTGTTCTATAGAAAAGTCTTCCTATCGTCAACTTTTCTATAGAAATGTCTTCCTATCGTCAACTTTTCTATAGAAAAGTCTTCCTATTGCAACTTTTCTATAGAAATGTCTTCCTATCGTCAACTGTTCTATAGAAATGTCTTCCTATCGTCAACTTTTCTATAGAAATGTCTTCCTATTGTCAGCTTTTCTTTAGAAATGTCTTTCTTTCGTCAAATTTTCTTAAGAAATGTTTAATATCGTCAACTTTCCCAAAAAAAAAAAACATATTTCCTTGCGCTAGTTTGGTTTATAGACCTTGTATCTAGTCCTGGTCTCCAGTCATAGCTTTAGTAGTCATTGTCAAGCCTTAATCTTGGTTTTACTCAAACTTAATCAGAGACTAACAGATTTATTTTAATATTTTTAAATAAAGGTTTTTAATTCGTTTAAATGGAGAAAAAAATATATTCAATTAAATCATGTTCGTTCATGCGTTGTTCCTTTTCAACAAATGAAAATAGATTTATATTTACATTATAAAAAAAAAACATTGATATACGTGATTTCGAAAATCACATACACACATAAATACATATGTAAAATGTAAAAAAAATAGTGTGAAAAGGTGTTGATGCTCCTATGATAAATATAATAAATGTAAAATAGATGAAATTATCTGATGTAAGGGTTCGTCATCCAAAAGTAGAGGAGGAAACAAAAATGAGCCATATGGAAATTGTTTTCCGGGCTTCAGCACGAGTTGAGATACGGTATAAACATGTGATAGGCATTAAACTGAATTGAAAGATTTGTTCTTATTAGAGTGACATTGAAGCATGAATCAATTGGATGACACTTATACATATATACCAATGTATGTCTGTAGGGTATTTCAATATTTTTACAACCATTTGTCAATTTTTTTTTTACAAATTTGCATTTGTGTTCATCTCATTGTTATTTTTTCCTCAACATAAATAATAAACCTTATCCTGAATTCTTAAAAAAGAGCAACATTTATCCCGACCTTTTCAAGTTTTTTTCTTATAATAAATGATTTAGCTTTTACATATTTGTTTGGCAAATTTTTGCAGCTGTTTGAGCAGAAATCCGTCCATTAGAGTCTTTTTAGGAATAAGTCACGTAGAAAAAATTATAGAAATGGAAAACCCTTTTGAGTACAAATATAAGCAGAAAGTCCTTGTTCGTTTATTAAATTATCCTGCTTATCTCGAAATATACATAAATATAAAGAGGCTTAAAAAAAATCCCTTTAGGTGACAATAAGTCAATGATATTTTTGTTTTGTTTAACAAAATATTTCCATAAGGTGCCACAGACATAAGGTAATAAATGGTCCAATCCATATTTCCAATCTAATAGGCTCAAATTACCAGTTCCATTTAGTTTTATAACAGTTCTGTTCTAGCTTTGTTGACATTTGATCACTCCATTTACCTCCTATTCTGGTTAAAATCTCTTCGAATCAACTATGACGGAAGTAGCGCTTCGAGTGCATATCCGGTTCCTCATAAACATTTATTGATATTGGATTTCATTGTAATAATAAAAACATATACTCGTATAATGTTGACAAGAGCTTGGCATCAAACCGAAGAGAAAACATGATTATTGCTATAAAACTATGAGCTTTTCACTTTAAAAGCTGAAGCAAAAACTACTAAAAACCAAAAAATCATATATACTTTTATTACATATTTCATAAATATTAAATATGCATTAACTTTTACGATAAAGTCTCTTGCATTTGTAGTGGAAAGATAAAGAATATTTGCATGACTTCAAGTGAAAAGAAAAATAATAAGTAAAAATATTAAGAAATTCCAAAGATAGGAAAACATTTCTAGAGAAAAGTTGACGATAGGAACCCATTTCCTAAGAAAAGTTGACTATAGCAAGACATTTCTAAAGAAAAGTTGAAGATAGGAAAACAATTCTGGAGAATGACGGTAGGAAGAGATTTCTATAGAAAAGTTGACGGTAGGAAGCCTTTTCTATAGAAAAGTTGACGATAGGAAGCCTTTTCTATAGAAAAGTTGACGATAGGAAGACTTTTCTATAGAAAAGTTGACGATAGGAAGTTGACGACAGGAAGACTTTTCTATAGAAAAGTTGACGATAGGAAGACTTTTCTATAGAAAAGTTGACGATAGAAAGACTTTTCTATAAAAAAGTTGACGATAGGAAGACTTTTCTATAGAAAAGTTGACGATAGAAAGATTTTTCTATAGAAAAGTTGACGATAGGAAGACTTTTCTATAGAAAAGTTGACGATAGGAAGACTTTTCTATAGAAAAGTTGACGATAGGAAGACTTTTCTATAGAAAAGTTGACGATAGGAAGACTTTTCTATAGAAAAGTTGACGATAGGAAGACTTTTCTATAGAAAAGTTGATGATAGGAAGACTTTTCTATAGAAAAGTTGATGATAGGAAGACTTTTCTATAGAAAAGTTGACGATAGGAAGACTTTTCTATAGAAAAGTTGACGATAGGAAGACTTTTCTATAGAAAAGTTGACGATAGGAAGACTTTTCTATAGAAAAGTTGACGATAGGAAGACTTTTCTATAGAAAAGTTGACGATAGGAAGACTTTTCTATAGAAAAGTTGACGATAGGAAGACTTTTCTATAGAAAAGTTGACGATAGGAAGACTTTTCTATAGAAAAGTTGACGATAGGAAGACTTTTCTATAGAAAAGTTGACGATAGGAAGACTTTTCTATAGAAAAGTTGACGATAGGAAGACTTTTCTATAGAAAAGTTGACGATAGGAAGACTTTTCTATAGAAAAGTTGACGATAGGAAGACTTTTCTATAGAAAAGTTGACGATAGGAAGACTTTTCTATAGAAAAGTTGACGATAGGAAGACTTTTCTATAGAAAAGTTGACGATAGGAAGACTTTTCTATAGAAAAGTTGACGATAGGAAGACTTTTCTATATAAAAGTTGACGATAGGAAGACTTTTCTAAAGAAAAGTTGACGATAGGAAGACTTTTCTATAGAAAAGTTGACGATAGGAAGACTTTTCTATAGAAAAGTTGGAGATAGGAAGACATTTCTATAGAAAAGTTGACGATAGGAAGACTTTTCTATAGAAAAGTTGACGATAGGAAGACTTTTCTATATAAAAGTTGACGATAGGAAGACTTTTCTAAAGAAAAGTTGACGATAGGAAGACTTTTCTATAGAAAAGTTGACGATAGGAAGACTTTTCTATAGAAAAGTTGACGATAGGAAGACTTTTCTATAGAAAAGTTGACGATAGGAAGACTTTTCTATAGAAAAGTTGACGATAGGAAGACTTTTCTATATAAAAGTTGACGATAGGAAGACTTTTCTAAAGAAAAGTTGACGATAGGAAGACTTTTCTATAGAAAAGTTGACGATAGGAAGACTTTTCTATAGAAAAGTTGGAGATAGGAAGACATTTCTAGAGGATCTTATATAACAAATTAAATAGTTAGAAAACCTTGTCAAGGCCTTATCTAAGTAACTTGCATTTACATATAATTCATTTGAAATATTATTAAGAAGTAAAAAGAATTTTAGCTTTCTTCTTTTAGTTAAATTCATTGAAAATTTTCATTTTGTAATTGTAATTCTAATAAAATTAATTGTTACCTTGAAACTGAATTAAATTATTAAATACTTTCCCTAATGTAATAACAAATTGTATTTTACAGATTTAATAGAGATTTAAGCAAACTGCCCTAAGGCGTCCTAGTTTTTAAAGATCACAAAATGCCTTAGGGCATGCTATAGATTTCGGTAGTTGCTATTTGCCCTATGACTATAAACAATGAGATTTTTTTTAATAAATTGCTGAATAATTGAATGCAACTTTTATGGCAAAGCTGCTTTATTATTTTACTAAAATATAGAGTAAGGTATGCTAATTATAAAATACCACAAGCAGCCTAAGGGTATGCAATATTTTACAGTTGCAGCTACTTTTCTCAGAACTATTGGTAAAGAGGAACATTTGCATAGCGAGAAAGGGGTAATCAAAGAACGCAACTACTTTTGTTTTGAAGAGGTCCTTCTGCTTGCCAACTTTGTTGTTTTGTCAAGTTCATTTTAGTTTATTTTTCTTTAAAGGATTTAAGGACATTATTACAAGAATAATAAAAGGACACTTTCGTATGTTAAAAACTTTTCATTTTTTTATAGTCAACTTTTTTGTAGAAATGTCATCCTTTTATTATAAGTTCAGTCAGCCAGTCTGTCTGTCTGTCTGTCTGTCTGTTTGTTTGTTTGTCTGTTTGTTTATTTGTTTGTTTGTCTGTCTGTCTGTCTGTCTGTCTGTCTGTCTGTCTGTCTGTCTGTCTGTCTGTCTGTCTATCTGTCTGTCTGTCTGTCTGTCTGTCTGTCTGTCTGTCTGTCTGTCTGTCTGTCTGTCTGTTTGTCTGTCTCTCTGTGTGTCTGTCTGTCTGCCTGTCTGTGTGTCTGTCTGTCTGTCTGTCTGTCTGTCTGTCGGTCTGTCTGTCTTTCTGTCTGTATAGTCATTTAATACGACTCGCATTCATGTCTAGCCGTGAGCTATTTTACAATTTATTTATTTGTTTTATAAAAATTAATTTAAACAATATAAAACTCTGTTTACATTTTAACACATTAAAACGGATTATAATTTTTCGTTTTAGGATTTGTGCGTAAGTTAATTCCCTGTTTCTTTTTTGCTGAATCGTTGCGGTTTTACTGCCCCAGAGCATTAAATTTTAATTTGTTTTGTCATTAAAAAAGTAAATAAAAATAAATGTTAAATGTCATGAATAAATAAAATGCATTCGCATAAACATTTTTTAAAAATTTCATTTTAATGATTTAGAGCATTTAAAAAATGTCTGTACATAAAAGATAGGGTGTCCCTTCAAAGGCGATTTTTTGGAGGTTTTATATGCAAATTTTGAAAGATGTTAAAAATATTTTTTTATTGTAATATAGTTAATAATTTATATAATATGTATGGAAAAATGTGTTTTTTAAGGGTTACCCTTTAAATACTTAAGGATTAAGTTAAGCTATAAAATTTCATTTGACATCTATATTTAAGTCATCACTTTTTGAGTTGATATAAATTGAATAAAAGTGATAAAATCTAAATTAAATTACCACAGACTGTCTAATTTGCATTAAGTGTTTCCTTCCAGAAGGGTTGTATAGCAGATGTCGTAAAATCAGAAGCAATTATTACAAAATTTGCTATCTGTCTTTCCTATCATAAGTCTGCCTGTTTCTGTGTCTTCCTATCGTCAACTGTTCTATAGAAAAGTCTTCCTATCGTCAACTGTTCTATAGAAAAGTCTTCCTATCGTCAACTGTTCTATACAAAATTCTTCCTATCGTCAACTGTTCTATAGAAAAGTCTTCCTATCGTCAACTGTTCTATACAAAATTCTTCCTATCGTCAACTGTTCTATAGAAAAGTCTTCCTATCGTCAACTGTTCTATAGAAAAGTCTTCCTGTCGTCAACTGTTCTATAGAAAAGTCTTCCTATCGTCAACTGTTCTATAGAAAAGTCTTCCTATCGTCAACTGTTCTATAGAAAAGTCTTCCTATCGTCAACTGTTGTATAGAAAAGTCTTCCTATCGTCAACTGTTCTATAGAAAAGTCTTCCTGTCGTCAACTGTTCTATAGAAAAGTCTTCCTATCATTAACTGTTCTATAGAAAAGTCTTCCTATCGTCAACTGCTCTATAGAAAAGTCTTCCTATTGTCCAGACAAATGTGTCTGATATCTGTGTCTGTCTATTGCAAATATTGTTATTAAATTTTCTAAATATGACAGTTCTATATTAAACAGTAAATTTTTTGAATTGATTCTGTTTGTGTAGCTTTTCCATAAACAATGACCACAATTCTCCACTACCAACACAAGTGTCTATTGTGAGCAATGGAGAGACGGATATTAAAATGCATGTCCTTTGAGCAGATGTATGTATGTATGTATTCTGGTTATTTGAATGCCAATTTATGCAAAATCAAAATATGAAATACATACATACATCATCGATGAACAAAATTTACAAAAATGCATAACAGACAAAATTTCAATTGTTTTTGTTATTTAACAAAAAAAGGGCTTGGAAAAAAATGGATGTATTAAATCCTCATAAAGACAATTATAAACTTATTAACAGGAAATAAGAAATCACCACAATTAATTTTACCATGAGCCTCCTAAAAGTATGCAACGTGATGAAAAGTTTCTCACATTTCATATTGTATGTAATTTTTCAGGTAATGTTTGATTGAAAATTAAATGTCACATTTTATTAAGTACAAAATAAATAGTTTCCATTTAAGTCTCTTTGCCACTACAAGGATAGAAGCTTGCTTTGTACGCGCTGGGAAAATATTTATTTTCACTTAAATGAAAACATTTTCGGAGAATTTTTCCTGATTTACTATCAAAACAAACTGAATTTTTGCAATACAATGTTCATCATTTTTCACTTTGTTAAAAAGACAATAAATGCCAACAGATTTTCAAAGTGTATGTTTAAAATAGAGAGGGATTGGACAAATGTTATTTTCCAATGACAACTCAATTAAGATAAATGTAAAAAATATCGACATTTTTTCATATTTTATACTAAGTATTTCATATTCATTTGTTTAAAAAATTTTACAAATCAATTTACAGTGATTTACTTCAGACACATAAATAAGTGAATTTTTTTACCAATTTTTCATTGAAATGTCTCCCTATCGTGAACTTTTCTATGGAAAAGTCTTTCTATCGTCAACTTTTCTCTACAAAAGTCTTCCAATGGTCAAATTTTCTCTAGAAAAGTCTTCCTATGGTCAACTTTTCTCTAGAAAAGTCTTCCTATGGTCAACTTTTCTCTAGAAAAGTCTTCCTATGGTCAACTTTTCTCTAGGAAAGTCTTCCTATGGTCAACTTTTCTCTAGAAAAGTCTTCCTGTGGTCAACTTTTCTCTATAAAAGTCTTCCCATGGTCAACTTTTCTCTAAAAAAGTCTTCCTATAGTCAACGTTTCTTTAGAAAAGTCTTCCTATGGTCAACTTTTCTCTAGAAAAGTCTTCCTATCGTCAACTTTTCTATAGAAATGTCTTCCTATCGTCAACTTTTCTATAGAAATGTCTTCCTATCGTCAACTTTTCTATGGAAGTGTCTTTCTATCGTCACCTTTTTTCTAGAAAAGTTGTCGTCAACTTTTCTTTAGTAAAGTCTTCCTATGGTCAACTTTTCTTTAGAAAAGTCTTCTTATCGCCAACTTTTCTTTCTATCGTCAACTTTTCTATAGAAATGTCTTCCTATCGTCAACTTTTCTATAGAAATGTCTTCCTATCGTCAACTTTTCTATAGAAATGTCTTCCTATCGTCAACTCTTCTATAGAAATGTCTTCCTATCGTCAATCTTTCTATAGAAATGTCTTCCTATCGTGAACCTTTCTATAGAAATGTCTTCCTATCGTCAACTTTTCTATAAAATATCTTCCTATCACCAACTTTTCTATAGAAATGTCTCCCTATCGTCAACTTTTCTATAGAAATGTCTTTCTTTCGTCAACTTTTCTATAGAAATGTCTTCCTATCGTCAACTTTTCTATAGAAATGTCTTCCTATCGTCAACTTTTCTATAGAAATGTCTTCCTATCGTCAACTTTTCTATAGAAATGTCTTCCTATCGTCAACTTTTCTATAGAAATGTCTACCTATCGTCAACTTTTCTATAGAAATGTCTTCCTATCGTCAACTTTTCTATAGAAATGTCTTCCTATCGTCAACTTTTCTATAGAAATGTCTTCCTATCGTCAACTTTTCTATAGAAATGTCTTCCTATCGTCAACTTTTCTATAGAAATGTCTTCCTATCGTCAACTTTTCTATAGAAATGTCTTCCTATCGTCAACTTTTCTATAGAAATGTCTTCCTATCGTCAACTTTTCTATAGAAATGTCTTCCTATCGTCAACTTTTCTATAGAAATGTTTTCCTATCGTCAACTTTTCTATAGAAATGTCTTCCTATCGTCAACTTTTCTATAGAAATGTCTTCCTATCGTTAACTCTTCAATAAAAATGTCTTTCTATTGTCAACTTTTCTCTAGAAAAGTCTTGTTATCGTCAGCTTTTCTCTAGAAAAGTCTTGCTATCGTCAACTTTTCTCTAGAAAAGTCTTGCTATCGTCAACTTTTCTCTAGAAAAGTCTTCCTATCGTCAACTTTTCTCTAAAAATGTCTTCCTTTCGTCAACTTTTCTCTAAAAAAGTCTTTCTATTTTCAACTGTTCTATTGAAATGTTTTCCTATCGTCAAATTTTCTCAGGCAATATCTATTTTGAATAATAGAAAAAAATGTAACCATCAACATTATTTCTCGATTCCAAGAAATATTTTTTTTTATCTTATTCAAATAATGGAAAATATCAAATTTGTTATAAAAATGCAAAATTATCGTTTTATTGAAATTTTAACTTTTTTTTCATTTAAAAACAATAATTTTCTTGTTTGTTCAGGCAAATTAAATAGCTTATTTTTTCTATCTTCATATTGTATAAACAAGTAAATTAAAAATATCAATTCCTAGTACGTCAATAAAGAATTTTTAATTATTAGAATTTAACAAATAGAGCAACATTATAATTGAATATCGCATGCATATGCATGCAAGTTTAACTCGATTTTAAAGAAACTAGAAAATTAAAAAACTAGACCAATTAAAGAAAAGTTCAGTGTTCAGAGCAAAATTATGTATATGATTGTAAGAGAAATGTTAATTTACGAAAATAAATTTTGAAATAGAAAAACTGATAATAGGATAATATTTATAAAGACTTTTCTATAGAGCAGTTGACTATAGGAAGACTTTTCTATAGAAAAGTTGACGATAGGAAGACTTTTCTATAGAACAGTTGACGATAGGAAGACTTTTCTATAGAACAGTTGACGATAGGAAGACTTTTCTATAGAACAGTTGACGATAGGAAGACTTTTCTATAGAACAGTTGACGATAGGAAGACTTTTCTATAGAACAGTTGACGATAGGAAGACTTTTCTATAGAACAGTTGACGATAGGAAGACTTTTCTATAGAACAGTTGACGATAGGAAGACTTTTCTATAGAACAGTTGACGATAGGAAGACTTTTCTATAGAACAGTTGACGATAGGAAGACTTTTCTATAGAACAGTTGACGATAGGAAGACTTTTCTATAGAACAGTTGACGATAGGAAGACTTTTCTATAGAACAGTTGACGATAGGAAGACTTTTCTATAGAACAGTTGACGATAGGAAGACTTTTCTATAGAACAGTTGACGATAGGAAGACTTTTCTATAGAACAGTTGACGATAGGAAGACTTTTCTATAGAACAGTTGACGATAGGAAGACTTTTCTATAGAACAGTTGACGATAGGAAGACTTTTCTATAGAACAGTTGACGATAGGAAGACTTTTCTATAGAACAGTTGACGATAGGAAGACTTTTCTATAGAACAGTTGACGATAGGAAGACTTTTTTATAGAACAGTTGACGATAGGAAGACTTTTCTATAGAACAGTTGACGATAGGAAGACTTTTCTATAGAACAGTTGACGATAGGAAGACTTTTCTATATAACAGTTGACGATAGGAAGACCTTTCTATAGAAGAGTTGACGATAGGAAGACTTTTCTATAGAACAGTTGACGATAGGAAGACTTTTCTATAGAAGAGTTGACGGTAGGAAGACTTTTCTATAGAACAGTTGACGATAGGAAGACTTTTCTATAGAAGAGTTGACGATAGGAAGACTTTTCTATAGAACAGTTGACGATAGGAAGACTTTTCTATAGAACAGTTGACGATAGGAATACTTTTCTATAGAACAGTTGACGATAGGAAGACTTTTCTATAGAACAGTTGACGATAGGAAGACTTTTCTATAGAACAGTTGACGATAGGAAGACTTTTCTATAGAACAGTTGACGATAGGAAGACTTTTCTATAGAACAGTTGACGATAGGAAGACTTTTCTATAGAACAGTTGACGATAGGAAGACTTTTCTATAGAACAGTTGACGATAGGAAGACTTTTCTATAGAACAGTTGACGATAGGAAGACTTTTCTATAAAACAGTTGACGATAGGAAGACTTTTCTATAGAACAGTTGACGATAGGAAGACTTTTCTATAGAACAGTTGACGATAGGAAGACTTTTCTATAGAACAGTTGACGATAGGAAGACTTTTCTATAGAACAGTTGACGATAGGAAGACTTTTCTATAGAACAGTTGACGATAGGAAGACTTTTCTATAGAACAGTTGACGATAGGAAGACTTTTCTATAGAACAGTTGACGATAGGAAGACTTTTCTATAGAACAGTTGACGATAGGAAGACTTTTCTATAGAACAGTTGACGATAGGAAGACTTTTCTATAGAACAGTTGACGATAGGAAGACTTTTCTATAGAACAGTTGACGATAGGAAGACTTTTCTATAGAACAGTTGACGATAGGAAGACTTTTCTATAGAACAGTTGACGATAGGAAGACTTTTCTATAGAACAGTTGACGATAGGAAGACTTTTCTATAGAACAGTTGACGATAGGAAGACTTTTCTATAGAACAGTTGACGATAGGAAGACTTTTCTATAGAACAGTTGACGATAGGAAGACTTTTCTATAGAACAGTTGACGACAGGAAGACTTTTCTATAGAACAGTTGACGATAGAAAGATTTTTCTATAGAACAGTTGACGATAGAAAGATTTTTCTATAGAACAGTTGACGATAGGAAGACTTTTCTATAGAACAGTTGACGATAGGAAGACTTTTCTATAGAACAGTTGACGATAGGAAGACTTTTCTATAGAACAGTTGACGATAGGAAGACTTTTCTATAGAACAGTTGACGATAGGAAGACTTTTCTATAGAACAGTTGACGATAGGAAGACTTTTCTATAGAACAGTTGACGATAGGAAGACTTTTCTATAGAACAGTTGACGATAGGAAGACTTTTCTATAGAACAGTTGGCGATAGGAAGACTTTTCTATAGAACAGTTGACGACAGGAAGACTTTTCTATAGAACAGTTGACGATAGAAAGATTTTTCTACAGAACAGTTGACGATAGAAAGATTTTTCTATAGAACAGTTGACGATAGGAAGACTTTTCTATAGAACAGTTGACGATAGGAAGACTTTTCTATAGAACAGTTGACGATAGGAAGACTTTTCTATAGAACAGTTGACGATAGGAAGACTTTTCTATAGAACAGTTGACGATAGGAAGACTTTTCTATAGAACAGTTGACGATAGGAAGACTTTTCTATAGAACAGTTGACGATAGGAAGACTTTTCTATAGAACAGTTGACGATAGGAAGACTTTTCTATAGAACAGTTGACGATAGGAAGACTTTTCTATAGAACAGTTGACGATAGGAAGACTTTTCTATAGAACAGTTGACGATAGGAAGACTTTTCTATAGAACAGTTGACGATAGGAAGACTTTTCTATAGAACAGTTGACGATAGGAAGACTTTTCTATAGAACAGTTGACGATAGGAAGACTTTTCTATAGAACAGTTGACGATAGGAAGACTTTTCTATAGAACAGTTGACGATAGGAAGACTTTTCTATAGAACAGTTGACGATAGGAAGACTTTTCTATAGAACAGTTGACGATAGGAAGACTTTTCTATAGAAAAGTTGACGATAGGAAGACTTTTCTATAGAAAAGTTGACGATAGGAAGACTTTTCTATAGAACGGTTGACGACAGGAAGACTTTTCAATAGAAGAGTTGACGATAGGAAGACTTTTCTATAGAACAGTTGACGATAGGAAGACTTTTCTAACCTGAACTAGAAAAAGGACTATTCTTTCAACATGGACTTATCCCTAAGTCCCTTTTGGAAGAAAAGTCCTTTAATCTGTTTTTGAAAAACATAAAAATTACATCATCTCAAACAGGACATAAACAAGACTAATTCATTCTAAAAAACATGAAAAAGCTCCTTTAGTATTATGTACTTACATAACAAATTGTTTGTTCATTTAAAACTAAAATCCTGTAAAAAAAAAGCTAAAAAGAATAAAAGACAAAAAAATGTTTAAATGAAAAAAGAAATGTTTAAATGACTCTATTATTTCAGGGACATTGTAAAAAGGTAGATAATAAATTGATGATGATAATGATGATGATGACCGGGGTAAAAACATTTAGAATGTCCTGTATTATCTAGAAGTTGAACTAATTAGTTAATAAAATGTCTAATGAATTTGTTAAAGTGAAAACAATTAATTCCTGTTTTCAATTTGAAGGATAATTTAATTAAAAGTTTGCTATTAAGTTACAAAGAAAAATTTTTCTCAGTAATGTTGAAATTTTTATTTTAAATACAATAACATAAACTTTTCTTTACAAGATCTAATAAAAACTGTTCTTGTGCTAATTAATTTTTAAACAAATTTAATTAAAGAAATAACTCAATTACTTTTGCCATTACTTTTTGGTCTTCTTTGTATTCTTTTGATATTTTGTTCTAAATATAAATTTCAAAAATTTCAATGAACTTTTGAATAATTAAAATATGTAATTTAAGAATTATATAAATTCTCATGCTTAGAAAATATTTCTTTTAAATATTATTCTAGACAACAAGAAAAAAAATTGTTTAAAAATATACAAAAAAAAAATTCAATTTTAAAAGTTTTAAAGATAGCATATTTTTTACTTAAAACAAGAATTACTCAAAATACCAAAAATTTATTCAATATTCTATAAATTAATTAAATTTTTTTGTTGTTGCCTAGTCTTATTTGTTCGATTACTTTCAAACTAAACAATTTTTGTAATTCCTCAACATGAGCCTAAAATTACTTTCGCATAAATAAGTAGTTTCTTTCTATTTTGTTTAGGCTTTGATGTTTATAAATCGTGTAATAAGAAAACGCCTCAGGCTGCGTAAATTAGGCAAACCTTCATAAAATTTGTTTAATTATTTTAATTAGTCAAGTTTCAAACTTTCATCTCACCCTATAATCACTTATTCTTCTAATTAGGGAAATTATTGTTAAAGTCATGAATAGGTTCCGCACGTTTTCACTCATTATAATTAACAAGAACATTTTTAAATCAAAGTCGGAAGTAGATATAACAGGGTATAACTATTAATGAAAAATATAACTTAGTCTATGTATATTTCTTAGTTTATTTAAAAGTCTTTACATTTTTTAGTTTTGCTTCTTTATAGAATCTCAAGGTATGTGTCTAAATATTTATTTTGGATTTTTATAAATTAATCGTAAAATATTAAAATACTTTTAATAATATTTTCTTATAAATGGATAAGTCATATAAGAACCTTTTAAATTCCTTAATTTCGGTTTTTTATAAAATCCTCAAAATATGACTCTAAATATTTATTTTTAATTTTTAAATATTTATCGTAAATATTAAAAATACTTCGGATTATAATTTCGTTATAATAAAAATGCCAAACAAAAGCCTTTTAAATTGTTTAATTTCGGTTTTCTTTAAAATCCTAAAAATATGTCATTAAATATTTATTTTGAATTTTTTAAAATTTATCGTAAAATTTTTAATTACTTTTAGTATCTATTTACGATATTTGTTTTAATAGGGCAATAGCTGGGTTTACATACTAATTTTGATTTTTAACAAAATTAAAAAAAAAAATTATATTTATAAAAGTTATAACTAATTAAATCTTTATCGTAAATATTAAAAATATTTACAATCTGAATTTTATAAAATTGTAAAATGTAAATGAAAGCTCATAAATTAGTCTAATATTGGTTTTTAAAGAATCTTAAAAATATGTCCTTAAATATTAATTTTGAATTTTTTGAAGTTTATCGTAAATATTAGAAATATTTTTGATTACAATTTTGCAACACCGGATAAGCCATATAAAAGCCGTGTACATTTTTTATTTTTGGTTTTTTTGTAGAATCTTAAAACTAACTCTCTAAATATTAATTTTGAATTTTTCAAAATTTATCGTAAATATTAAAAATACTTTAAATTATAATATCGAAACAATTTGTAAGCCAATAAAAAGCCCTTTAAATTCTTTAATTTTGGTTTTTTATAAATCCTAAAAATTTTTCTCTAAATATTTATTTTGATATTTTTCAAATATATAATAAATTCTTTCAATCAATAATTTTGCAACACTGGATAAAAAATACAAGAACCTTGCACATTCCTTATTTTTGGTTTCTTGTAGAATCTCAAAACTATGTCTCTAAATATTTGTTTTGAATTTTTCAAAATTTATCGTAAATATTAAATATACTTTCAATTACAATTTCGCAACAATGGATAAGGCATAAAGAAGACTTTTATATTCTTTAATTTTGGTTTTTAATATTTTCTTAAAAATATGCCTCTTAATATTTATTTTGAATTTTTTAAAATTTATCGTAAATTTTTAAAATAATTTCAATAATATTTTCGTATAAATGGATAAGCCATATAAAAGCCTTTCAAATTCTTTAATTTCGGTTTTCTTTAGAATCCTAAAAAATGTCTCCAAATATTTACCATGATTTTTTTTAATTTATCGTAAATTTTTTAATTACTTCTAGTGTCTATTTACGATATTTGTTTTAATAGTGTAATAGTTGAGATCACATACCAATTTTGGTTTTTAATGAAATTTAAAAAAACTTGAATTTGTAGAAGTTATAACCAATTAAATCTTTATCGTAAATATTACAAATATTTACAATTTGAATTTCGTAAAATTGTAAAATGTATATGAAAGCTCATAAATTAATCTAATTTCGATTTTTAAAATTTTTGAAAAAAGATTGTTTTTAAATATAGACTTTTAAGTTTTTTCGAGAAATTCGACAATTTGGGCATGTTTTTTAACTGTGGCGCATTTTCTGCCATAAAAATCAAATATTTTAGCTTTTGAGTTTTTAGAGCAGTTGGGGGGTAGAAAAGGCACTACATTCTTTGTTTTTGGGTTTTTTGTAGAATCTCAAAACTATGTCTCTAAATATTTGTTTTGAATTTTTCAAAATTTATCGTAAATATTAAAAATACTTTCAATTACAATTTCGCAACAACGGATAAGGCATAAAAAAGCCTTTTACATTATTTAATATTGATTTTTAATATTTTCTTAAAAATATGCCTCTAAATATTTATTTTGAATTTTTTAAAATTTATCGTAAATTTTTAAAATAATTTCAATAATATTTTCGTATAAATGGATAAGCCATATAAAAGCCTTTCAAATTCTTTAATTTCGGTTTTCTTTAGAATCCTAAAAAATGTCTCCAAATATTTACCATGATTTTTTTTAATTTATCGTAAATTTTTTAATGACTTTTAGTATCTATTTACGATATTTGTTTTAATAGTGTAATAGTTGAGATCACATACCAATTTTGGTTTTTAATGAAATTTAAAAAAACTTGAATTTGTAGAAGTTATAACCAATTAAATCTTTATCGTAAATATTACAAATATTTACAATTTGAATTTCGTAAAATTGTAAAATGTATATGAAAGCTCATAAATTAATCTAATTTCGATTTTTAAAATTTTTGAAAAAAGATTATTTTGATATAGACTTTTTAGTTTTTTCGAGAAATTCGACAATTTGGGCATGTTTTTTAACTGTGGCGCATTTTCTGCCATAAAAATCAAATATTTTAGCTTTTGAGTTTTTAGAGCAATTGGGGGGTAGAAAAGGCATTACATTCTTTGTTTTTGGGTTTTTTGTAGAATCTCAAAACTATGTCTCTAAATATTTGTTTTGAATTTTTCAAAATTTATCGTAAATATTAAAAATACTTTCAATTACAATTTCGCAACAACGGATAAGGCATAAAAAAGCCTTTTACATTATTTAATATTGATTTTTAATATTTTCTTAAAAATATGCCTCTAAATATTTATTTTGAATTTTTTTAAATTTATCGTAAATTTTTAAAATAATTTCAATAATATTTTCGTATAAATGGATAAGCCATATAAAAGCCTTTCAAATTCTTTAATTTCGGTTTTCTTTAGAATCCTAAAAAATGTCTCCAAATATTTACCATGATTTTTTTTAATTTATCGTAAATTTTTTAATGACTTTTAGTATCTATTTACGATATTTGTTTTAATAGTGTAATAGTTGAAATCACATACCAATTTTGGTTTTTAATGAAATTTAAAAAAACTTGAATTTGTAGAAGTTATAACCAATTAAATCTTTATCGTAAATATTACAAATATTTACAATTTGAATTTCGTAAAATTGTAAAATGTATATGAAAGCTCATAAATTAATCTAATTTCGATTTTTAAAATTTTTGAAAAAAGATTATTTTGATATAGACTTTTTAGTTTTTTCGAGAAATTCGACAATTTGGGCATGTTTTTTAACTGTGGCGCATTTTCTGCCATAAAAATCAAATATTTTAGCTTTTGAGTTTTTAGAGCAATTGGGGGGTAGAAAAGGCATTACATTCTTTGTTTTTGGGTTTTTTGTAGAATCTCAAAACTATGTCTCTAAATATTTGTTTTGAATTTTTCAAAATTTATCGTAAATATTAAAAATACTTTCAATTACAATTTCGCAACAACGGATAAGGCATAAAAAAGCCTTTTACATTATTTAATATTGATTTTTAATATTTTCTTAAAAATATGCCTCTAAATATTTATTTTGAATTTTTTAAAATTTATCGTAAATTTTTAAAATAATTTCAATAATATTTTCGTATAAATGGATAAGCCATATAAAAGCCTTTCAAATTCTTTAATTTCGGTTTTCTTTAGAATCCTAAAAAATGTCTCCAAATATTTACCATGATTTTTTTTAATTTATCGTAAATTTTTTAATTACTTCTAGTGTCTATTTACGATATTTGTTTTAATGGTGTAATAGTTGAGATCATATACCAATTTTGGTTTTTAATGAAATTTAAAAAAGCTTTAATTTGTAGAAGTTATAACCAATTAAATCTTTATCGTAAATATTAAAAATATTTACAATTTGAATTTCGTAAAATTATAAAATGTATATGAAAGCTCATAAATTAATCTAATTTCGATTTTTTAAATTTTTGAAAAAAGATTATTTTGATATAGACTTTTAAGTTTTTTCGAGAAATTCGACAATTTGGGCATGTTTTTTAACTGTGGCGCATTTTCTGCCATAAAAATAAAATATTTTAGCTTTTGAGTTTTTAGAGCATTTGGGGGTAGAAAAGGCATTACAAGATATAAGAGGACAAAATTAAGTTTGTCTTAGTCTTTGACTTTTTCTTTATTCTAGTCTTTGTCTTAGTCTTTCTTAGTTTATGTCTTTGTCTATATTATAGTCTATTTCATAGTTATTGTCTTAGTCTTTTCTTAAATTCATTCAATTATATCAATATCCTTCCCTACTTTAATTTAAATTTTCTACTTATTGTAATTAAATTTTCCCTTTTACTTTTCCATTGAAGCAGAATTTAACATTTTCAATTGAATTTATTAAGTGAATATTGAGCTGATATACAAAATTAGCATAACTGCAATTGTAGTATTAAAGTGTTACATTTACTATGATAGAGATGTTTTCAAGTAATTCAAGATTTTCGAGAAAATTGTGTTGCATACTTTAGGTTGTTCGGTGAAAAAGTTTATTTTAGCATTCAAGTTAATTTTTTTGGAACGTTAAGAGAAGATTTAAATGACTATTTTTAGTAAACTTTATTTCAAAGAATAAATTTTACGAGCAAAAAATTTTACAAGATCCTTAAAATATGCAAAACAATTTTGTAAAAATTTTGGAATTCGTTTAGCGTCCTATGCATAAATTCTACTGATTGAAGTAAAGTGTATAGTGATAGTTTTAAGTCATATTGTTTACAAAACTTAAGATAGTTTAAAAGGTTTTTAGTCTTCCAAAATTATGCAATACGACTTTTTTAAACAAATAAAAAATTTCATATCGTAACGAATTTATAAATTGTGGCAAGTATAATTCGTCGTAGTGTGACTGTTTTTACCCCTAATTGTTTTCTAAAACCTGTTATCTCAATAACTCAACTAATTATTTAATATGATGTCTTTGTCTTTTCGAGTCCCACCCCAAAAGTATGCACTTCAGACTGTTCGTTTCTTATCATTTCGATAGCATTAACGTCAACACTTCAACAAATGTTAACTTTTTCTAGTAAAATCGTTATTATTTTCATTTATTTGAATTCATATAGAGCAATTTGTTAAGACAAAACATTTTACCTGTTATCTTTTAAAGCATATTTTTAGGGGCTTAGGTTATTTTTTATAATTTTTTTTTTTGTACACTATATCTTTATTGATTGGAATAATAAAAATGTTTATTTATCTAATAGAATGTGAGAAAATGCTAAAATGCTTTTAAAAGGTGATGATGTTATTTCTATTTTACACTTTTACAGAAATTGCTGCATACTTTAAGGTGATAGATTAGGTTTAATTTATTAAAGGAGGTTTAAGGTAAAAAATGAAGGGTTTGTAGAGGAAAATTTAATGTAAATGTTAGAATTAAACAAATTAGGGGTTATATTTGAATATTATATCTATATAGGACTCAAATCCAGAAACAGTTTAAAATCGAAACAATTCATTATTAGGACTGAAATATTTTAATAACTGGGCTAAAGAGTCGGTATGATAACGCCTAGAATGAGCTTTTAGTATAAAAGAGTTAAGCTATCCAGTTTTTTAGTCCAACTGTTATATAAAAACTTGGCATTTAGCCAGAAAAATATTTTTTGCTTTAAACAATTTTTCAAAAAATTTACCGAGAATTATCATTTTAATTATTTTACCCAGTTTGTGGTAAAAATAAAATTTTTATTATAACTCAACAGAATTTCCTACCAAATGGCTCTCTTTTGGTATTTCCGGAAAACAAAAATTTTAATCTATTTTGTTTTACAAACTTTAGCAAAAGTTCTCTAGAAATTTAAACTTAACCCAAAAATTGTGTGCAGAAATTTAAATGTAAACATTTTTGCTACTTTATTAAGTTGCACAAATTTTGTTGAAAAGGCTTAAATGAATTAAAAGGATTGTTTGTTTAGTATATTCACAAAAAAAAGCTAATTAAAGAGTTACTACATAAAGTACATTCTGCAAAAGAAATAAATCAAAATCTAGGAAAACCTGATTAAACAAATTATGGGCTAAAGGTTATTTTGCTACATAGGGCTTAAGAGATTTAAGGTTTTGCTAAAAAAAAATCAAATATTTTTTAGATTATTTATATAAAAAAGACGAGAAAAAAATTTAAGCAATTAAATCTATATTCGTAATACTGGATAAGCCATATAAAAGTCTTTGAAATTCTTTAATTTTGGTTTTTTTATAAATCCTAAAAATATTTCTCTAAATATTTATAATGAATTTTTTAAATTTCAGAAATACTTTCAATAATAACTTTTCAATACTGCATAAGCCATAAAAAAGTCTTGTACATTCTTCAATTTCTTATAAAATCTTAAAACGGTGTCCTTAAATATTTTTTTTTAATTTTTGAAAATTTATCGTAAATATTAAAAATACTTTCAATAATAATTTTCCAACGCTGTATAAGCCATTAGAAAGCTTTTAACATTTTTTAATATTGGTTTTTAATAATTTCTTAAAAATATGTCTTTAAATATTTAATTTGAATTTTTAAAAAATTATCGTAAATTTTTAAAATACTTTCAATAATATTTTCGCATAAAGAGGTAAGCCATATAAAAGCCTTTTAAATTCTTTAATTTCGGTTTTTTTTAGAATCCTAAAAATATGTCTTTAAATATTTATTTAAATTTTTTTTTAATTTATCGTAAATTTTTTAATTACTTATAGTATCCATTTACGATATTTGCTTTAATAGTGTAATAGTTCAGATCACATACTAATTTTGATTATTAATGAAATTTAAAAAAACTTCAATTTGTAGAAGTTATAACTAATAAAAACTTTATCGTAAATAATAAAAATATTTACAAACTGAATTCCGTCAAATAGTAAAATGTATATCAAAGCTCATTAATTAATGTAATTTCGGTTTTTTAAAGAATCCTAAAAATAATATGTCTTTAAATATAAATTTTGAAACTTATCGTAAATATTAGTAATACTTAAGATTAAATTCTTTAATTTCGGTTTTTTATAAATAATAAAAAAAATATTTCTTTTAATATTTATTTTGAATTTTTAAAAATTTATCGTAAATATAATTTTAAAAAATTTATCGTAAATTTTTAAAATCCTTTCAATAACATTTTCGTATAAATGGATAAGCCATATAAAAGCCTTTTAAATTCTTTAATTTCCTTTTCTAATGATATTTAAAAAAAAAAACTTCAATTTGTAGAAGTTGTAGCTAATAAAATCTTTATCGTAAATAATAAAAATATTTACAATCTGAATTTGCTAAAATAGTAAAATGTATATCAAAACTCATTAATTAATGTAATTTCAATTTTTTAAAGAATCCCAAAAATACGTTTTTAAATATTAATTTTGAATTTTTGAAACTTATCGCAAATATTAAAAATGCTTTGGATAATAATTTCGTAAAACTGGATAAGCCATATAATGGCCTTTTAAATTCTTTAATTTCAGTTTTTTATATATAATAAAAACATTTCTTTTAATATTTATTTTGAATTTTTAAAAAATTTATCGTAAATATAAGAAATACTTTCGATAATAATTTTGCAACACTGGATAAACAACATAAAAGCTTTGTACATTCTTTAATTTTGGTTTTTTATAAAATCTCAAAACTATGTCTTTTAATATTTATTTTGAATTTTTCAAAATTTATCGTAAATATTAAAAATACTTTCAATTACAATTTCGCAACAATGGATAAAGCATAAAAAAGTCTTTTATAGTCTTTAATTTTGGTTTCTAATATTTTCTTAAAAATATGTCTCTAAATATTTATTTTGAATTTTTAAAAATTTATCGTAAATTTTTAAAATACTTTTAATTATAATTTCGTAATAGTGAGAAAGTCATATAAAAGCCTTTTAAATTCTTTAATTTCGGTTTTCTTTAGAATCCCAAAAATAAATATTTTAAATTTATCGTAAATTTTTTAATTACTTTTTGTGTCTGTTTAAGATATTTTTTTTAATAGTATAATAGCAGAGATCACAAACCAATTTTGGTTTTTAATGAAATTTAAAAAAAAACTTTAATTTGTAGAAGTTATAACTCATAAAAGCTTTATCGTAAATATTAAAAATATTTACAATCTGAATTTCGTAAAATTGTAAAATGTATATGAAAGCTCATAAATTAATCTAATTTCGGTTTTCAAAATTTTTTGAAAAAAGGTTATCTGGATATAGACTTTTTTGTTTTTTCGAGAAATTCGAAAATTTTGGCATGTTCTTTTAACTGCGGCGCACTTTCTGTCATAAAAATCAAATATTTTAGCTTTTGAGGTTTTAGAATAGTTGCGCGATAGAAAAGGCATTACAAGATTAAAGAGGACAAAATCAAATATGTCTAGTCTATGTCTTAGGCATGTCTTAGTCTATGTCCTAGTCTACTTTCTTATAGACGATTAATAATTCGAAGCTGCTTTTAAACCACTGTGCGGACGTTTTAAATCTTAGTCATTTAGAAATATTATTGGATTAAAGTAAAGCTTTTTATTTGTAATAGCAAATTAAATTAGTTAGAATTAAAAAAAAATGTAATTCTTTAATGGAAAAATTTATGTTTACCAAATGTAATTAATGGAAGTTTTAAAAGCCAATATAAAATGTGCAATCACGTTTTTGCCTTTTAGTTCTCTAGTTTTTTCTTGTGTTTGAACTTTGGTATAATACCAACGAATATTGTACATGCATTGTTTTATAAAAAAATAGTGCGCAATTTAATTTTTCTTTGCATACTACAGTAAAATCTCGATTGTTTACAAGGCATTTAATGAAAAGTTTATTAAATAAAAACTGGTAGCCTGAAACTATGCTGTGCTTTTTAACTTTAATAAAGCGAAAAGGACTTTAACTAAACAGAATTTGGCTCATTAAATAACAGTACCAATAATCCAGATGCTTCTGTAGTAATTTGCATACAACTAATACCATTTTATGGTACATTTTCATAACCTTTTTGTCTGATACTTACAATTTAAAGTAGTTTTTTCTTTGCGTAAACAAAAAAAAATTACCTCTTGTGTAAACAACTACAAGCAAAAAGTTCTTTATTCTACTTTTTAATGCTTAAATGGCTTAAACTTATAATTTTCTTCATGGAAGTATTAAATGGGTAAAAAAATCCTGCTTGAAATAAGTGAAAAACATTCAGGCATTTACCAAATTTTAATTATCTTCTGGTTTCATTTGTAAAACTTGTAGTTATTATAATAAAATGTTTTTTATTAAAGTAATAACGAAATAATAGAAGATAGGGCTTTTTTAATAAAAAAAGCTCTTTTTTTAAAGTAAAGGTTTTTTTTAAGGAAAATAGAATAATCTTTTAATTTAACGTTTTTAACTAAGTTAGATTTCATTGAAAAATTTTGGCTTTTTTGTCAAAAAATTTCATATTTTCTGGGATTTTTCGTTTTGAAAACCTCATATCTCCAAAACTGCAAGAGATATCAACACAAATTTTTCTTTGTATCATTGAAAATTTTGTCTTTTAATAAAATCGAAAAATTGAACTAAATCGTTAAAAAATTATCAGAGATATAATAAAAAAAGTGCATTAGGATATAAAAAAGTTTGTAACTTTTTGTTAAAATTCGAACTATTTCTTAACCTTAAGAGATAAAAGGTTCAAGCTAGCATCTTTCTGAAGGTCTAGTAGAGTACTTTACCATGATTAAATAAAATTATATAATGACAGGAGGCGAAATAATTTTTATGACATTGGTCTTATATTATGAGAGCAAGAGATCCTGTTTCTTTATGATCTTACGAATCCATCATTAGCTCCTTAGCTCTACAACTGCTTGTAAGTATTTCTGTTTTAATCATAACAGCCATTACTAAAATTATTTTCAAAACTGCATTCAATTGCCCCATTGTGCGTGGAATTAAAACAAGAGTATGTGACAAAAAAAATTAGACAAAAAATTAATTAATTCGTATAAAAAATCTTTAAATCATATTTTCAGGATTTCATTTACGCAACAATGGCTTCTGATTTGAAATTTGTTTATGAATTCATAAAATTATTATTAAGTTGTACCATTTTACAACTAAGTAATTAACATCTGAATTCATAAGCCAATTTTAAATCAAAAGCCATTGATGTGTAAATAAAATTCTGGAAACATGAATTTTTTTTTGCAATTTTTAATCCTTTGTCCAATTTCGGACATTCTCTTTTTTATTTCTTCGTGCATAGACTTTTAATTATAAAGTCATTCAAAAAAAAAAAAATGCAAATAAAAATTATTAGTTATTCTGATGAAAACATAAAATTCAAATTTTATGATTTAAAATAACATTTTAAAAATTTGATTTTATCCTCTTTAAGACTTTTTTGTCGCCCAACAGTTTTGAAACCTCAAAAGTTAAAATGTTTTATTTTTATGATAAAAAATAGACAAAAAACATGGTCAAATTGTCGAATTTCTCGAAAGAACTAAAAAGTCTTTAACAAAATAATCTTTTGTCAAAACATTTTAAAAACCGAAATTAGATTAATTTATGAGCTTCCATGTACATTTTACAATTTTACAAAATTCAGATTGTAAATATTTTTAATATTTACGATAAAGTTTTTATTAGCTATAACTTCTAAAAATTAAAGTTTTTTTTTTAAATTTCATTAAAAACCTAAATTGGTATATGATATAAACTATTACACTATTAAAACAAATATCGTAAATATGCACTGAAAATAATTTTAAAATTTACGATAAATTTTAAAAAATTCAAAATAAATATTTAGAAACATATTTTTGGGATACTTTAAAAAACCGAAACTAAAGAATTTTAATAGCATTTATATGGCTTATTCAGTATTAAGAAATTTTAATTGAAAGTAATTTTAATATTTACGATAAAATTTAAGGAATTTAAAAGATTTTTATATGGCTAATCCATTTATACGAAAATTTTATCAAAAGTTTTTTAAAAAATTACGATCAAATTTTAAAAATTTAAAAAAAATATTTGAAGAAATATTTTTGAGATTCTACAAAAAATCAAAATTAAAGAATGCAAAAGGCTTTTATATGGCCTATCCAGTATTACGAAATTACAATCGGAAGTGTTTTTAATATTTACGATAAATTTTTAAAAATTCAAAATAAATATTTAGAGATATATTTTAAGGATTTTTTAAAAAAACCGAAATTAAAGAAATTGAAAGGCTTTCATATGGTTTATCCAGCATTACGAAATTATAATCAAAAGTATTTTTGATACTTACGATAAATTTTTAAAAATGCAAAAAAAAATATTTGAAGAAATATTTTTGAGATTCTATAAAAAACCGAAATTAAGGAATCTAAAAGGCTTTTATATGGCTCATCCAGTATTACGAAATTATAATCAGAAATATTTTTAATATTTACGATAAGTTTTTAAAAATTCAAAATAAATATTTAGAGACATATTTTTGGGATTTTATAAAAAACCGAAATTAAGGAATTTAAAAGGTTTTTATATGGCTAATCCATTTATATGAAAATTTATTAAAAGTCTTTTAAAAATTTACGATAAATTTTTTAAGATTAAAAAAAAAATGTTTGGAGACATATTTTTGAGATTCCATTAAAACCAAAATTAAAGAATGTAAAAGTCTTTTATACGGCTTATCCAGTATTACGGAATTACAATCGAAAGTATTTTCAAAATTTACGATAAATTTTTATACCCTTCACCAATAGGTGAAAGGGTATTATAAGTTTGTGATTCCGTTTGTAATTTTTTTATTAGTGATCGTAGACCCCATAAAAATTATACCGATCGACTCAGAATCGGGAGGAGAATCGATTAAGCGATGTCCGTCTGTCTGTCTGTCTGTCTGTCTGTCCGTCCGTCTGTCTGTCTGTCTGTTGAAATCAAGTTTCTGAAGCCCCTGGAGGATGGACTTACATAAATTATATATCAGATTTTAGGAAATTCTCCCGCAATGAACGCTATTAAATTTCATTAAAATCGGTTTATAAACACCGAAAATATCGAAAAAATACCAAAAATTAGACGAAAATTTTAAAATTTTTGATTGAAACACACTTTTAAATAACAAGAGAAAAAAGATACTCCTGGTGTACATGTGATAATATGTTATATATCAGATTGTAGGAAATATTTTCCCAAAGCACTCTGTAAAATTTTATCAAAATCGGTCCATAAACAACTGAGATATTGCCAAAACACTAAATTTTATGTATCGCAAATTGCCCAAAGTACGCATTAGGGAATGTTTGTTGAAAAAATGAAATGCAGAAATAGGAAAAAACCATCCTCCTTTAGCACGGACATACGTACATTTTATATCAGATTTTAGGAAATTCCCCCGCCAAGCACGTTATTAAATTTTATCAAAAGCGGTCCATAAACAATTGAGATATCGCAATAACACTACATTTGATGTACAGCAAATTGCCCAAAGTACGTGTCTAAGAAATTTTGTTTACATTTTGTAAGTATTGTTTCAGCGATATCTCAGGTGTTTATGGACCGATTGTGATGAAATTTGACATCGTTCTTAATGGGAGGATTTTCTAAAATCTGATATATATACTCTACAAATCTGATTATGAATACCATTCAAATTGTACCGATCAACTCAGAATCGGCACAAGAATCGATTTCGCGACCTCCGTCCGTCTGTCCGTCCGTCTGTTTGTTTGCCCGTCCGTCCGTCTGTTTGTTTGTCCGTCCGTCTACATGTCCGTCCGTCTACCTGTCTGTCCTTTTTTCTGTTGTAGTCAAGTTTTTGGAGCTCCTGTTTTGTCGATATCTCAGATGTTTATTTTGATGAAGTTTAATAGTGTCCTTCGCAGGGGATTATCTAAATCCTGATGCATTCTGTAATTTGTGGTAGATATAATTTAGCGTTTAAGCGATGGTGTTTTGAACGACAATGAAATGAAATTCAGGGTGGGACAATTCAGGAGCTCCACAAATCTGGTTTTATTTAGCAGACAGGCACACTGCATTTATCTTAATTTTGTGTCTGACTTTTGAACATTATGATAACATTTGAGAATGTATTATATATCAAATTATAGGTAATCTTCCTAGGAAGTACAAAAATGCAGCTGATTACATGATATCCATTCAAAACCTACATATGTATGTAAGTATCTCACATATCAACAAAAATTTAAATTTTTTAATTGCAATTGGGAGAAATCCGTTCACGTTTGATAATTGATCCCGTATAACTTCGCCTAAGGCAATCTCTTAGTAGCTAATAAGTGACAAATTATAATAGATACGATGATGACATTTAGTATAAAGACGTTGTACAATATTGATATTCAGGACAATAGCGCCTAAAATAAACTTTCTAGAGGTACAACATTTGACAAAAGTATTTCTGATCTCTTGAAAAGTTCGATATTGAAAATGGGCGAGCTCTATTCACATTTAGTGAAATCTCCCACATAAACCCGACCGGGAATCGATTTAATGCTGATAAATTAAATCATAATAAAATTGCACAAAGAACTAGAGCAAAACTTTCCAAACATCCATCGGACAGATCGAAAGAACTAAACATCCCAAATATTATTGATGAAGTGTTCATTTTAATTAATTAACTAACTTCAAATTAATAAGTAAACTTTTCCGACAAAGCTGATAACCATCCATTCAAAAGCTATATATTTCACGTATGTATCTAAAACTAAGAGTGTATACCCTATAATTTGAAGGCTTGTATACATTGACAATCATTGTTAAAGCTTTGACCTAAATCAGTCCGCTAACTTCAGAGTTTTACATAACTAATCAAGAACTTTTACTAGTTGGATAATTCGTACGAATTAAAGTGCACAACCCTCACTGGGCACAGCGTTTTTGGGTTGCATGTCAGAATACTTAAACTTCATCAAATCGATGTGCTATTGCAAATGTAAGGGCATCTACATTTTGAAGCATCTTTTCTGCATGGTTTATCTGGTCTATCGAACTTTATTAAATGTTCGTAAAATATGTGTCTATTTTATTTCGAAGCTACTGGCTGGCTTAAATATGCATTCTCTACTTGTAGTCTAGTAATCATTATCTTTCACAAAGGGACCACTTTAGAACCCAAGTGAAGCTTCCCTAGACATCAGCCACCTGCCCAACCTAACCTTTGGGTGCATAACTATTCTAGATGAGGACGCCACCGAAAAGGTTTTCGTTTTCCGACTCTTAACTTTGAAGACTCTTTGCATATAATACTAGTATAACCAAATATTGCTACGAATTACATTAAGTACTTTTGGAACACCATTGGTGAAGGGTATCCAAGATTCGGCAAAGCCGAATATACCACTCTTACTTGTTTTAAATTCAAAATATATATTTAGAGACATTTTTTAGGGATTTTATAAAAACCCGAAATTAAAGAAATTGAGAGGCTTTCATATGGTTTACCCAGTATTACGAAATTATAATCAAAAGTATTTTTGATATTTACGATAAATTGTTTAAAATTCACGACAAATATTTGGAGACATATTTTTAAGATTCTATTAAAAACCAAAATTAAGGAATATTAAAGGCTTTTATATGGCTTATTTAGTATAACGAAAATATTATCAAAAGTATTTCTAATATTTACGATAAATTTTAAGAAATTAACAAAAAATATTTAGAGACATATTTTTAGAATTCTAAAAAAAAACAAAATCCAGTACTACAAAATTTTTATCGCAAGTATTTGTCTATATTTAACTATTTTAAATTTCTTTTACGAAAAACTACATTTTTTATAAAAAAATCTCTTAAAAACCCCTTTTTTGTCACTCAGTTTCTTTATCATCATAACTTTCTTTTTATAGTTTTGCTTTAGTTTCATCCTTCACAAAAACGTGAAAATAAATAACTTAGAACAAATGCTCTTGGATTCTCAAAAGTTTTTATTAAGTTTTCAAATTGCTGCGAATTAAGTGAGTGAAATGAACTTACACAGCAAATTTTTATCAAGTTACGAGTACACACTAAAATGTTTAAGTCCATAGAAAAAATAAAACTGCACAGAATCAGGAATTGAGGAATTTTTCAATAAAATTGGATAAGTCGTTTTCAGGGACAACCTCTTCAAAATTCAAAATTTAAAAAAAACATTTTACAAAAAAAAATATTTTATTACATGAAAATCTAAATAAATCCAAAATCGTTGATCACACAAAATGTATAAGCTTCAAAATAAATACTTTGAAAGAACTTTTAAAATTTCAAATAAAATTCATCTGTAATTGTAAGTATTTCTTGACATGTACTTCTCGTTATCCTTTCCCCTATGTCACTTTAATATTTTCCAGCCACTTAATAAAATTGTTCATATAACAGCACGAAAATAACTTAATTGCATATCAATGTCAAAACTTATGGATTTTTATTAAATTCAACAAGAATTATTATTTCACAGAATTCATAAGCTGGACTCAAGAGGGCGAAAGGATGCTTTTAGTATTATTGCTAAAATATTAAGAGGAATTACATGAAAATAATTTTTAAAGATTCAAGTAAAAGGAAATATATATATAAAAACTTAAACAATATTTAACGAAATGATAACAAATTTCCTATAAGAATAAGAAATTTTTGAAAACTTTCCTACAAAAATAGGAAATTTAAAAAAAAAATCGTACCAAAAAAATAGGATATTTTTGAAAAATTTCATATAAAAGTAGGAAATTTTTTTAAAATTTTCTGCAAAAATTATTTTTATAAGAAATTTTTCAAAAATTTCCTATAAAAATAAGAAATTTTTCAAAAAAAAATAAGAAATTTTCCAAAAATAAGAAATTTTTCACAAAATTCCTATTTTTAGAAAAAATTTCCTATTTTTATAAGAAATTTTTCAAAAATTTCCTTTTTTATAGGAAATTTTACAAAAAGTTCCTATTTCTATAGAAAAATTTTCCAAAATGTCCTATTTTTATATTATAATTTTTCAAAATTTTTTTATTTTTACAGAACATTATCAAAAATTTCCAATTTTTATAAGAAATTAAAAAAAATGTATAGGAAATTTTCAAAAAATTTCTTATATTTTTACAGGAAATTTTCTAAAATTTTTCTAATTTTACAAGATCTTTTTTTCAAAAATTTCCTATTTTTGAGAAAATTTTTCAAAAATTTCCTATTTTTTATAGCAAATTTTTCAAAAATTTCCTATTTTTATAGGAAATTTTTCAAAAATTTCCCATTTTTATATAAAATTTTTCAAAAATTTCCTATTTTTATAGGAAATTTTTCAAAAATTTCCTATTTTTATAGGAAATTTTTTAACAATTTCCTATTTTTATAGGAAATTTTTCACAAATTTCCTATTTTTTTACAGCAAATTTTATAAGAATTTCTTACTTTTATAGGAAATTTTTCAAAAATTTCCTATTTTTATAGAGAAGTTTTCAAAAATTTCTTACTTTTATAGGAAATTTCTCAAAAATTTCCTATTTTTATAGAAAAATTTTCAAAAATTTCCTATTTTTATAGGAAATTTTTCAAAAATTTCCTAATTTTATAGGAAATTTTTCAAAAATTTCCTATTTTTATAGGAAATTTTTCAAAAATTTCCTATTTTTATAGGAAATTTTTCAAAAATTTCCTATTTTTATAGGAAATTTTTCAAAAATTTCCTATTTTTATAGGAAATTTTTCAAAAATTTCCTATTTTTATAGGAAATTTTTCAAAAATTTCCTATTTTTTTAGGAAATTTTTCAAAAATTTCCTATTTTTATAGGAAATTTTTCAAAAATTTCCTATTTTTATAGGAAATTTTTCAAAAATTTCCTATTTTTATAGGAAATTTTTCAAAAATTTCCTATTTTTATAGGAAATTTTTCAAAAATTTCCTATTTTTATAGGAAATTTTTTAAAAATTTCCTATTTTTATAGGAAATTTTTCAAAAATTTCCTATTTTTTTACTGCAAATTTTATAAGAATTTCTTACTTTTATAGGAAATTTTTCAAAAATTTCCTATTTTTATAGAGAAGTTTTCAAAAATTTCTTACTTTTATAGGAAATTTCTCAAAAATTTCCTATTTTTGTAGAAAACTTTTCAAAAATTTCCTATTTTTATAGGAAATTTCTCAAAAATTTCCTATTTTTATAGAAAACTTTTCAAAAATTTCCTCTTTTTATAGGAAATTTTTCAAAAATTTCCAATTTTTATAGGAAGTTTTTCAAAAATTTCCTATTTTTATAGAAAATTTTTCAAAAATTTCCTATTTTTATAGAAAATTTTTCAAAAATTTCCTATTTTTATAGGAAATTTTTCAAAAATTTCCTATTGTTATAGGAAATTTTTCAAAAATTTCCTATTGTTATAGGAAATTTTTCAAAATTTTCCTATTGTTATATGAAATTTTTCAAAATTTTCTTATTTTTATAGGAAATTTTTAAAAATTCCTATTTTTATAGGAAGTTTTTCAAAAATTTCCCTATTTTTATAGGAAATTTTTCAAAAATTTCCCTATTTTTATAAGAAATTTTTAAAAAATTTCCATATTTTTATAGGAAATTTTTAAAAAATTTCCATATTTTTATAGGAAATTTTTAAAAAATTTCCATATTTTTATAGCAAATTTTTCAAAAATTTCCTGTTTTTTATAGAAAATTTTTCAAAAATTTCCTATTTTTTATAGCAAATTTTTCAAAAATTTCCTATTTTTATAGGAAATTTTTCAAAAATTTACCATTTTTATAGGAAATTTTTCAAAAATGTCCTATTTTTATAGGAAATTTTTCAACAATTTCCTATTTTTATAGGAAATTTTTAAAAAATTTCCTATTTTTATAGGAAATTTTTCAAAAATGTCCTATTTTTATAGGAAGTTTTTCAAAAATTTCCTATTTTTATAGGAAATTTTTCAAAAATTTCCTATTTTTATAGGAAATTTCAAAAATTTCCTATTTTTATAGGAAATTTTTCAAAAATTTCCTATTTTTATAGGAAATTTTTCAAAAATTTCCTTTTTTTTTACAGCAAATTTTATAAGAATTTCTTACTTTTATAGGAAATTTTTCAAAAATTTCCTATTTTTATAGAGAAGTTTTCAAAAATTTCTTACTTTTATAGGAAATTTCTCAAAAATTTCCTATTTTTATAGAAAACTTTTCAAAAATTTCCTATTTTTATAGGAAATTTTTCAAAAATTTCTTATTTTTATAGGAAATTTTTCAAAAATTTCCTATTTTTATAGAGAAGTTTTCAAAAATTTCTCACTTTTATAGGAAATTTCTCAAAAATTTCTTATTTTTATAGAAAACTTTTCAAAAATTTCCTATTTTTATAGGAAATTTTTCAAAAATTTCCAATTTTTATAGGAAGTTTTTCAAAAATTTCCTATTTTTATAGGAAATTTTTCAAAAATTTCCTATTTTTATACGAAATTTTTCAAAAATTTCCTATTTTAATAGGAAATTTTTCAAAAATTTCCTATTGTTATAGGAAATTTTTCAAAATTTTCCTATTTTTATAGGAAATTTTTAAAAATTCCTATTTTTATAGGAAATTTTTCAAAAATTTCTTATTTTTATAAGAAATTTTTCAAAAATTTATAATTTTCATAGGAAATTTTTCAAGAATTTCTTATTTTGTTAGGAAATTTTTCAAAAATTTCTTATTTTTATAGGAAATTGTTGAAAATTTCGTTTAGAAATTTAATTTTGTTTAAACATTTTCCTTGTTCCTTGAAAATGTTCTTGTTAACTCCTTAGTCCTTAAAAACGTGCAAAGAATAAATGTAAGTAATTTCTATATCAGAAGTAGAAGTAGAGATTAGGAAATCATTTAAATCGAAATAATATGTATAGACATTATTGGGGAAAGGTAATGCATACAAAATATGACCTAAATACGAGTGTAAGACACCAGAATATTACTTCCGGGTTCATTTGACAATATGTAACAAAGTCTAGTAACTCCAAAATCCATTAAAGCCTTAATTGTATCATCACATCCTTATCAAAATACTAAGCACATTTGTATGTTCCAGGAATTATTAAATAAGAGAAAAGTTGACAAATTCATAAAGATAAAGGGAAAGGAATTTAATATGAAAATGCTCTGGCGTTTGTGTTATGTAATGCCAGGACAAATAAAGAAAATTAAATCAAATAGTAGAGAAGAATAATATGTTTCGGCTGAGTCTACCTAAATGTTTGAGGATATGATATCCTGGGGCTTTAATAAATGTTGTTTGTTTGATGATGACGATGATGAGATATACATAGATTATAGAGCAAAGTTGTTTATAGATGGAAGCTTAAATTAGATTTTACCTTTAAAGTCTTATTGGGAAAAATCTTTTAAAATAATAGTTAAATCTAGATTTTAAATTTAAAGGATTAAACTGTAATATAAAAGGATATTTAACTACTTTTTAAATACTCTAACTATTAAAAGTTTTGTAATCCATTTTTAAAAACTTTGATTTTTGTTAACCATAAAAAGCTCCCTCCCTCTGTAAACATTTTCTAAAAAATATACTACGTGTATTTTTTATGATTGAAAAGACTATGGGACAGATCTGCAGCTGCAAACGTTTCCTAAATAAATGTTACCATCATAAACAAAACAAAAAAATAAGTTCCTTGACTATTTTTTTGCAGGAAAAATACTAATAAAATTCTGTTGAAAGAGGCAATTTTCTATTTTCTCAACTGTAACTAGAGTTTATTGAAATTATCGACAATTTAAGTTTTTTTTAAAGATTTTCATTCAAAATTTAGGTGTTTTGTCTTTGTTTCTTGAGTTAAAGTCTTATTGATCTATTTGAAAACACTCACACTTTGGCCAACATTGCTTTAATCTATAATTTTGGACTTTTCTTCTTACGTATACTTAATATTTAATTACACAAAGATTAAATATCACGTATACGTCTACATGTGCATATGCAACCATAAACCTTTGATATGTTTTTTTTTGTTCTTCCATTAAATTTCCCTAAAACTTTAACAATTCCCATTAATCATTTGAAAGCAATTTGTGGTTTTTGAACCCAAAGGTCTTTAACTTAATATTAATGATATATTTAATGATTTTTCTTAAGATTAAAATGAAATAGAATTTACGGCCAGACTCATAAATGTTGAGGCAATAATTTTTATATCATTTATAACGTGTCATTGTATACAAAATTTTCAAAGAACATCAAAATCATTATGTGGACCCATCAACAATTATAAATATTTGTTTTAGACGCCACTTTTACGGTTCTAAATATGTCTTTTTAATCGGAATTTGATATTAAATTTTATCATCATATTTAATATTTCAAAAACTAACAATTTTTGGTTAGAAAATTTTTGCTAGAGAAACAAACTTTAAATGTTTTGAAACAATTTTTTTTATTCAATTTTTTCTTTCTTTGTTTGAAATTTGTGAAACATTTTACAAATGTGAAATTAAATATTTATATGAAAATTTAATCCATTTGTATTCTAAATTAAGGATTTGTTTAGCATTTAAATGTTTGTCTTTATGAGAACTACAGATGTGCTATTTAGAGTGATATTAAACAATTTAAGCTATAAATATAAAAACAATTAAATAAAAATGGGAAATATTTGAAAAATTTCCTTCAACAATAAAAAATTTTGGAAAAAGTTCCTATAAAAATAGAAAATTTTTGAAAAACTTACTATAAAAATAGAAAATTTTTGAAAAACTTCCTATAAAAATAGGAAATTTAAAAAAAAAATTCTATAAAAATAGGAAAGTTTTGAAAAATTTCCTATAAAAATAGGAAATTTTTGAAAAATTTCCTATAAAAATAGGAAATTTTTGAAAAATTTCCTATAAAAATAGGAAATTTTTGAAAAATTTCCTATAAAAATAGGAAATTTTTGAAAAATTTCCTATAAAAATAGGAAATTTTTGAAAAATTTCCTATAAAAATAGGAAATTTTTGAAAAATTTCCTATAAAAATAGGAAATTTTTGAAAAATTTCCTATAAAAATAGGAAATTTTTGAAAAATTTCCTATAAAAATAGGAAATTTTTGAAAAATTTCCTATAAAAATAGGAAATTTTTGAAAAATTTCCTATAAAAATAGGAAATTTTTGAAAAATTTCCTATAAAAATAGGAAAATTTTGAAAAATTTCCTATAAAAATAGGAAATTTTTGAAAAATTTCCTATAAAAATAGGAAATTTTTGAAAAATTTCCTATAAAAATAGGAAATTTTTGAAAAATTTCCTATAAAAATAGGAAATTTTTGAAAAATTTCCTATAAAAATAGGAAATTTTTGAAAAATTTCCTATAAAAATAGGAAATTTTTGAAAAATTTCCTATAAAAATAGGAAATTTTTGAAAAACTTCCTATAAAAATAGGAAATTTTTGAAAAATTTCCTATAAAAATAGGAAATTTTTGAAAAATTTCCTATAAAAATAGGAAATTTTTGAAAAATTTCCTATAAAAATAGGAAATTTTTGAAAAATTTCCTATAAAAATAGGAAATTTTTGAAAAATTTCCTATAAAAATAGGAAATTTTTGAAAAATTTCCTATAAAAATAGGAAATTTTTGAAAAATTTCCTATAAAAATAGGAAATTTTTGAAAAATTTCCTATAAAAATAGGAAATTTTTGAAAAATTTCCTATAAAAATAGGAAATTTTTGAAAAATTTCCTATAAAAATAGGAAATTTTTGAAAAATTTCCTATAAAAATAGGAAATTTTTGAAAAATTTCCTATAAAAATAGGAAATTTTTGAAAAATTTCCTATAAAAATAGGAAATTTTTGAAAAATTTCCTATAAAAATAGGAAATTTTTGAAAAATTTCCTATAAAAATAGGAATTTTTTGAAAAATTTTCTATAAAAATAGGAAATTTTTGAAAAATTTCCTATAAAAATAGGAAATTTTTGAAAAATTTCCTATAAAAATAGGAAATTTTTGAAAAATTTCCTATAAAAATAGGAAATTTTTGAAAAATTTCCTATAAAAATAGGAAATTTTTGAAAAATTTCCTATAAAAATAGGAAATTTTTGAAAAATTTCCTATAAAAATAGGAAATTTTTGAAAAATTTCCTATAAAAATAGGAAATTTTTGAAAAATTTCCTATAAAATTAGGAAATTTTTGAAAAATTTCCTATAAAAATAGGAAATTTTTGAAAAATTTCCTATAAAAATAGGAAATTTTTGAAAAATTTCCTATACAAATAGGAAATTTTTGAAAAATTTCCTATAAAAATAGGAAATTTTTGAAAAATTTCCTATACAAATAGGAAATTTTTGAAAAATTTCCTATAAAAATAGGAAATTTTTGAAAAATTTCCTATAAAAATAGGAAATTTTTGAAAAATTTCCTATAAAAATAGGAAATTTTTGAAAAATTTCCTATAAAAATAGGAAATTTTTGAAAAATTTCCTATAAAAATAGGAAATTTTTGAAAAATTTCCTATAAAAATAGGAAATTTTTGAAAAATTTCCTATAAAAATAGGAAATTTTTGAAAAATTTCCTATAAAAATAGGAAATTTTTGAAAAATTTCCTATAAAAATAGGAAATTTTTGAAAAATTTCCTATAAAAATAGGAAATTTTTGAAAAATTTCCTATAAAAATAGGAAATTTTTGAAAAATTTCCTATAAAAATAGGAAATTTTTGAAAAATTTCCTATAAAAATAGGAAATTTTTGAAAAATTTCCTATAAAAATAGGAAATTTTTGAAAAATTTCCTATAAAAATAGGAAATTTTTGAAAAATTTCCTATAAAAATAGGAAATTTTTGAAAAATTTCCTATAAAAATAGGAAATTTTTGAAAAATTTCCTATAAAAATAGGAAATTTTTGAAAAATTTCCTATAAAAATAGGAAATTTTTGAAAAATTTCCTATAAAAATAGGAATTTTTTGAAAAATTTCCTATAAAAATAGGAATTTTTTGAAAAATTTTCTATAAAAAAAATAGGAAATTTTTTAAAAATTTCCTATAAAAATAGGAAATTTTTGAAAAATTTCCTATAAAAATAGGAAATTTTTGAAAAATTTCCTATAAAAATAGGAAGTTTTTGAAAAATTTCCTATAAAAATAGGAAATTTTTGAAAAATTTCCTATAAAAATAGGAAATTTTTGAAAAATTTCCTATAAAAATAGGAACTTTTTGAAAAATTTCCTATACAAATAGGAAATTTTTGAAAAATTTCCTATAAAAATAGGAAATTTTTGAAAAATTTCCTATAAAAATAGGAAATTTTTGAAAAATTTCCTATAAAAATAGGAAATTTTTGAAAAATTTCCTATAAAAATAGGAAATTTTTGAAAAATTTCCTATAAAAATAGGAAATTTTTGAAAAATTTCCTATAAAAATAGGAAATTTTTGAAAAATTTCCTATAAAAATAGGAAATTTTGGAAAAACTTCCTATAAAAATAGGAAATTTTTGAAAAACTTCCTATAAAAATAGGAAATTTTTGAAAAATTTCCTATAAAAATTCATATAAAAATAGGAAATTTTTTAAAAATTTCTTATCAAAAAAGGAAATTTTTGAAAAAAATTTCCTATAAAAATAGGAAATTTTTGAAAAGTTTCCTATAAAAAAAGGAAATTTTTGAAAAAATTTCCTATAAAAATAGGAAATTTTTGAAAAATTTCCTATAGAAATAGGAAAATTTTGAAAAATTTACTGTAAAAATAGGAAATTTTTTAAGAATTTCCTATATTCAAAAATTGTTTGTGTTTTTTTTTCTTTTTGTTAACAAATTTTTTCATAAATTTTCGATTTTTATAGGAAATTTTTGAAATATTTCATTAATATTGAGAATTTGTCAAAAAGTTCGAAGGGTAAAAGAGACAAGTGTCATATATTTTACACATAATTTGTAAAGCAGTATCACCATTATTAAAAGGTCATAAATAATTGAATCATTTTTTGCCCCCAGAAAAGATAATAATATAAGACATATAAGACGCTTAATGAAATACATAATTCTATTTACATTCTTTTGAAAAAACACATTTATTTTTAGAAAAATATACTCTATCCTAAATAGTTCAATCATATTGCTCTTCGAAATACCCCCATTTGACCCATTACTAAAATGTGCCTCGAGGCAATAATTCAAGACAATTTAATATTAAACAGAGTAACAGAAAATAATTTAATTTAGAATTGTATAGCATTTTGATGTTCTTAAAAACACTTGTACTAGTATCTTTATAACTTGAAGACACAAGCAAGTACTTACAATAATAACCCAGAGTATCTGTATCTGTATCAGTTTCACTCTTGGAAATGTGTATAATCTTAGCCAAGAGCTTAAATTGTTTCTGGTTTTCTTCAAAAATATTAACAAACTTTGGGTTTCCTTTTACTTCGAAATAAGGAGTAGGTCTTTGTTTTAGTTCTTTAATACTAAAATATTGTGGTTGCTTGCCTAAAGCTTAAGTTTTGTACAGATAAAAAGGGATTTCCTTTTGTTATGGATGAGGCTGATTACACAGGTCAAGGTCAACAGCAAAAGTTACATTAAAGTAAAGCAATTTTCTTTATTTTCTAATTTTTCATTATTTTTCTTAAATTTTTATATTTCAAAAAATTTTCAAAAATGTTTGATTCAAAAAATTTTATATCAAAAATATTTTTGAAAATTTTTTTTAAATTTTATAGTAAATTTTTCAAAAATTTCCTATTTTTATAGGAAACTTTTCAAAAATTTCCTATTTTTATAGGAAATTTTTCAAAAATTTCCTATTTTTATAGGAAAATTTTCAAAAATTTCCTATTTTTATAGGAAATTTTTCAAAAATTTCCTATTTTTATAGGAATTTTTTTAAAAATTTCCTATTTTTATAGGAAATTTTTCAAAAATTTCCTATTTTTATAGGAAATTTTTCAAAAATTTCCTATTTTTATAGGAAATTTTTCAAACATTTCCTATTTTAATAGGAAATTTTTCAAAAATTTCCTATTTTTATAGGAAATTTTTCAAAAATTTCCTATTTTTATAGGAAATTTTTCAAAAATTTCCTATTTTTATAGGAAATTTTTCAAAAATTTCCTATTTTTATAGGAAATTTTTCAAAAATTTCCTATTTTTAAAGGAAATTTTTCAAAAATTTCCTATTTTTAAAGGAAATTTTTCAAAAATTTCCTATTTTTATAGGAAATTTTTCAAAAATTTCCTATTTTTATAGGAAATTTTTCAAAAATTTCCTATTTTTATAGAAAATTTTTCAAAATTTTCCTATTTTTATAGGAAATTTTTAAATTTTTCAAAAATTTCCTATTTTTATAGGAAATTTTTCAAAAATTTCCTATTTTTATAGGAAATTTTTCAAAAATTTCCTATTTTTATAGGAAATTTTTCAAAAATTTCCTATTTTTATAGGAAATTTTTCAAAAATTTCCTATTTTTATAGGAAATTTTTCAAACATTTCCTATTTTTATAGGAAATTTTTCAAAAATTTCCTATTTTTATAGGAAATTTTTCAAAAATTTCCTATTTTTATAGGAAATTTTTCAAAAATTTCCTATTTTTATAGGAAATTTTTCAAAAATTTCCTATTTTTATAGGAAATTTTTCAAAAATTTCCTATTTTTAAAGGAAATTTTTCAAAAATTTCCTATTTTTAAAGGAAATTTTTCAAAAATTTCCTATTTTTATAGGAAATTTTTCAAAAATTTCCTATTTTTATAGGAAATTTTTCAAAATTTTCCTATTTTTATAGGAAATTTTTCAAAATTTTCCTATTTTTATAGGAAATTTTTAAATTTTTCAAAAATTTCCTTTTTTTATAGGAAATTTTCCAAAAATTTCCTATTTTTATAGGAAATTTTTCAAAAATTTCCTATTTTTATACGAAATTTTTCAAAAATTTCCTATTTTTATAGGAAATTTTTCAAAAATTTCCTATTTTTATAGAAAATTTTTTAAAAATTTCCTATTTTTATAGAAAATTTTTCAAAAATTTCCTATTTTTATAGGAAATTTTTCAAAAATTTCCTATTTTTATAGGAAATTTTTCAAAAATTTCCTATTTTTATAGGAAATTTTTCAAAAATTTCCTATTTTTATAGGAAATTTTTCAAAAATTTCCTATTTTTATAGGAAATTTTTCAAAAATTTCCTATTTTTATAGGAAATTTTTCAAAAATTTCCTATTTTTATAGGAAATTTTTCAAAAATTTCCTATTTTTATAGGAAATTTTTCAAAAATTTCCTATTTTTATAGGAAATTTTTCAAAAATTTCCTATTTTTATAGGAAATTTTTCAAAAATTTCCTATTTTTATAGGAAATTTTTCAAAAATTTCCTATTTTTATAGGAAATTTTTCAAAAATTTCCTATTTTTATAGGAAATTTTTCAAAAATTTCCTATTTTTATAGGAAATTTTTCAAAAATTTCCTATTTTTATAGGAAATTTTTCAAAAATTTCCTATTTTTATAGGAAATTTTTCAAAAATTTCCTATTTTTATAGGAAATTTTTCAAAAATTTCCTATTTTTATAGGAAATTTTTCAAAAATTTCCTATTTTTATAGGAAATTTTTCAAAAATTTCCTATTTTTATAGGAAATTTTTCAAAAATTTCCTATTTTTATAGGAAATTTTTCAAAAATTTCCTATTTTTATAGGAAATTTTTCAAACATTTCCTATTTTTATAGGAAAATTTTCAAAAATTTCCTATTTTTATAGGAAATTTTTCAAAAATTTCCTATTTTTATAGGAAATTTTTCAAACATTTCCTATTTTTATAGGAAATTTTTCAAACATTTCCTATTTTTATAGGAAATTTTTCAAACATTTCCTATTTTTATAGGAAATTTTTCAAAAATTTTTTATTTTTATAGGAAATTTTTCAAAAATTTTCTATTTTTATAGGAAATTTTTCAAAAATTTCCTATTTTTACAGGAAATTTTTCAAAAATTTCCTATTTTTATAGGAAATTTTTCAAAAATTTCCTATTTTTATAGGAAACTTTTCAAAAATTTCCTATTTTTATAGGAAATTTTTCAAAAATTTCCTATTTTTATAGGAAATTTTTCAAAAATTTCCGATTTTTATAGGAAATTTTTCAAAAATTTCCTATTTTTATAGGAAATTTTTCAAAAATTTCCTATTTTTATAGGAAACTTTTCAAAAATTTCCTATTTTTATAGGAAATTTTTCAAAAATTTCTTATTTTTTTAGGAAATTTTTCAAAAATTTCTTATTTTTATGGGAAATTTTTCAAAAATTTCTTTTTTCTATAGGAAACTTTTCAAAAATTTCTTATTTTTATATAAAAATTATTTTTATTTTTTTTTTTTAATTTTATTCATAAGATTTTGAATTTTTCCTTATGTCATAAAAATTGATCACAAAAGCTAGGTATTGTGATATTGATTTAAAATAATGAATCATTTTTAACGAATAGAAACCTAATACGTATGTAGGAGTCTTATAATATCATTTATGTTATATTTAATATAATCTTGGAAGAACTTCAGTTTTTTTTTTCCCAAGGAAAATTTTTGTGAAAATAAGAAGAATTTAAGTCAATGATATTTAATTTAATCAAAATTTCTTAATTTAGGATACATACGTAAATTGTTGATTTTATAACAGATTTCAGGCAGGATTAAAATAGAATTTAATTACAGCTGAAACTAATATAAATGGACTTTTGACTTTTAAGAAAGTTTTGTGTAGGTGAAGTTGAAATTTGTTGAAAAATATCAAACAATTATTTAAGGTATTAGAACATATAAATCGAATAATCTAGAAATCAATATTATTTTAAATTTTTTCTTATACTATTGACTTTTGACTTTAACTGTAGGAAACTTTAATTTTAAAATTAAGTTCCTAGAAAAATTTTATTTTACTTTTTAAAGCACATGAACTTTTTAAAGTTTCCCTTAAAATGTGTATCAATCATAGCTTTAAAATATTAAGCTTTGAATGGAAGTCTTTGTTTGATAGTAGAATATCCGGTTTCTTAATTTTTTTCTGGTTGGGTGTTCGTCTATGTTTGTAATAAGTGTCAGTGTGTTTTAGTGTTAGTAAGAACATTTTTGATGGTTTTGTGACATTTGATATTGTAGTGGTGGCTATAAAACTCTCGTTTTTGGAGATTGTGTTCTTTTCTTGTTGTTTATTTATGTTGTAGCTCTTCTTTAGTAATCAGTTTGGTTATTTTCATAGAAATAACGATTTTTTTTAGAAAAAGTTTACATGTTTCCATGTATTTTTAACTTTTCCTCTCCGTTTCACCTAAACATCAATTACTAGTCAAAAAAATAAAGACTTATATTTTTTCCTAGTATTAATCTTTTATATTTCAATATTCTTTTAAATTCTTTGATTTCCAAATCGTAGCAAGTAGAGCAACTAAAGTATAATCATAAATTGTTAGAGATTCAGATTCAGCTTAATTTTGAGCTAAAGTTTTTAATGTCAAAAATTTTACTAATTTGTTACTCACAAAATCACAGTTTCATGTTTGTAAGACCATGAAAAAAAAATAGTTAATATCACAAAATTATTTTTTTTTTTTGGTTTCTTGTTAATTAAACCAGAAATCTAGAATGATAGAATGCAACTTTTCATAAAATTAAATTTCATTGGAATTATTTTGTAAAATTAATTGCAAGAAATTGAAATTGACAATTTAATTACAATTCAATTCTAGGATCTCTTATAGCTACTAAAATATAAGACAATTCTCGGATCTTATAGGAACTAAAATGTAAGACTATGACCAATTCATATTCCAAGAATAAGGTTTTAAAATTGACACACATACAAATAGACAAACTCATAGCCTAAGACAATGATTAAGACATATACCAAGACACATACCAAGACATAGACTAAGACTAAGGAAAATTTTTCTTAAGAAAAATTTCCCATAAAACTAAGAAATTTTTAAAAAACTTCCTATAAAAATAAGAAATTTTTGAAAAATTTCCTATAAAAATAAATTTTTTTTTAATTTCCCTTAAAAATAAATTTTAAATTTTTCTATAGAAAATTTTTTGTTTAACAAAAATTTTTCTATAGAAAATTTTTTGTTTAACAAAAATTTTTCTATAGAAAATTTTTTGTTTAACAAAAATTTTTCTATAGAAAATTTTTTGTTTAACAAAAATTTTTCTATAGAAAATTTTTTGTTTAACAAAAATTTTTCTATAGAAAATTTTTTGTTTAACAAAAATTTTCGTTAAACAAAAAATTTTCTATAGAAAAATTTTTGTTAAACAAAAAATTTTCTATAGAAAAATTTTTGTTAAACAAAAAATTTTGTTTCACAAAAAATTTTGTTTCACAAAAAATTTTCTATCGAAAAATTTTTGTTTCAAAAAAAACTTTCTATCCAAAAATGTTTGTTTCACAAAAAATTTTCTATCGAAAAATTTTTGTTTCACAAAAAATTTTTCTATAGAAAATTTTTTGTTTAACAAAAATTTTTCTATAGAAAATTTTTTGTTTAACAAAAATTTTTCTATAGAAAATTTTTTGTTTAACAAAAATTTTTCTATAGAAAATTTTTTGTTTAACAAAAATTTTTCTATAGAAAATTTTTTGTTTAACAAAAATTTTTCTATAGAAAATTTTTGTCTATAGAAAATTTTTCGTTTAACAAAAATTTTTCTATAGAAAATTTTTTGTTTAACAAAAATTTTTCTATAGAAAATTTTTTGTTTAACAAAAATTTTGTAACAAAATTTTTTGTTTAACAAAAATTTTTCTATAGAAAATTTTTTGTTTAACAAAAATTTTTCTATAGAAAATCTTTTGTTTAACAAAAATTTTTCTATAGAAAATTTTTTGTTTAACAAAAATTTTTCTATAGAAAATTTTTTGTTTAACAAAAATTTTTCTATAGAAAATTTTTTGTTTAACAAAAATTTTTCTATAGAAAATTTTTTGTTTAACAAAAATTTTTCTATAGAAAATTTTTTGTTTAACAAAAATTTTTCTATAGAAAATTTTTTGTTTAACAAAAATTTTTCTATAGAAAATTTTTTGTTTAACAAAAATTTTTCTATAGAAAATTTTTTGTTTAACAAAAATTTTTCTATAGAAAATTTTTTGTTTAACAAAAATTTTTCTATAGAAAATTTTTTGTTTAACAAAAATTTTTCTATAGAAAATTTTTTGTTTAACAAAAATTTTTCTATAGAAAATTTTTTGTTTAACAAAAATTTTTCTATAGAAAATTTTTTGTTTAACAAAAATTTTTCAATAGAAAATTTTTTTTTAACAAAAATTTTTCTTTAGAAAATTTTTTGTTTAAAAAAAATTTTTCTATAGAAAATTTTTTGTTTAAAAAAATTTTTTTTATAGAAAATTTTTTGTTTAACAAAAATTTTTCTATAGAAAATTTTTTGTTTAACAAAAATTTTTCTGTAGAAAATTTTTTGTTTAACAAAAATTTTTCTATAGAAAATTTTTTGTATAACAAAAATTTTTCTATAGAAAATTTTTTGTTTAACAAAAATTTTTCTATAGAAAATTTTTTGTTTAACAAAAATTTTTGTATAGAAAACTTTTTGTTTAACAAAAATTTTTTGTGAAACAAAAATTTTTCGATAGAAAATTTTTTGTGAAACAAAAATTTTTCGATAGAAAATTTTTTGTGAAACAAAAATTTTTCAATAGAAAATTTTTTGTTTAACAAAAATTTTTCTTAAGAAAACTTTTTGTTTAACAAAAATTTTTTATAGAAAATTTTTTGTTTAACAAAAATTGTTTGTGAAACAAAAATTTTTCGATAGAAAATTTTTTGTGAAACAAAAATTTTTCGATAGAAAATTTTTTGTTTAACAAAAATTTTTTGTGAAGCAGAAATTTTTCGATAGAAAATTTTTTGTGAAACAAAAATTTTTCGATAGAAAATTTTTGGTGAAACAAAAATTTTTCGGTAGAAAATTTTTTGTTTAACAAAAATTTTTGTATAGAAAACTTTTTGTTTAACAAAAATTTTTTGTGAAACAAAAATTTTTCGATAGAAAATTTTTTGTGAAACAAAAATTTTTCGATAGAAAATTTTTTGTGAAACAAAAATTTTTCGATAGAAAATTTTTTGTGAAACAAAAATTTTTCAATAGAAAATTTTTTGTTTAACAAAAATTTTTCTTAAGAAAACTTTCTGTTTAACAAAATTTTTTATAGAAAATTTTTTGTTTAACAAAAATTGTTTGTGAAACAAAAATTTTTCGATAGAAAATTTTTTGTGAAACAAAAATTTTTCGATAGAAAATTTTTTGTTTAACAAAAATTTTTTGTGAAGCAGAAATTTTTCGATAGAAAATTTTTTGTGAAACAAAAATTTTTCGATAGAAAATTTTTGGTGAAACAAAAATTTTTCGGTAGAAAATTTTTTGTTTAACAAAAATTTTTGTATAGAAAACTTTTTGTTTAACAAAAATTTTTTGTGAAACAAAAATTTTTCGATAGAAAATTTTTTGTGAAACAAAAATTTTTCGATAGAAAATTTTTTGTGAAACAAAAATTTTTCGTTAGAAAATTTTCTGTGAAACAAAAATTTCTCTATAGAAAATTTTTTCGATAGAAATTTTTTTGTGAAACAAAAATTTTTCGATAGAAAATTTTTTGTGAAACAAAAATTTTTCGATAGAAAATTTTTTGTGAAACAAACATTTTTGGATAGAAAGTTTTTTTTGAAACAAAAATTTTTCGATAGAAAATTTTTTGTGAAACAAAATTTTTTGTGAAACAAAATTTTTTGTGAAACAAAATTTTTTCGATAGAAAATTTTTTGTGAAACATAAATTTTTCGATAGAAAATTTTTTGTGAAACAAAAATTTTTCTACAAAAAATTTTTCATTTAACAAAAATTTCTCTATAGAAAATTTTTCATTTAACAAAAATTTTTCTACAATTTAAATTTGTTTTTATTATGTAAGAACATTTTATTTTTGCATTAACATGATTCTCAGAATATTTTTGTTGTTTTATTAATTTATTGTAAAAAACTTTTTCGAAATTAGCCTAAAGTCAATATTTGTTATTACAAGTATCTATTATTTATATTATATTTTTCTCATAAATTATTTTCATATATGCAAATATTTTGAAAAATTTCCACATAAATACACAATCCTTTAAAAGAGATGCAAAAGTTTAATGATTTAGAAAAATAGTCCAAAAGCGTTTTTTATTTTTCAAAAACATTTTAAATTGACTTAATTTGCTGATCTTTAATAATATTTTAAAAAGAATAAGCTTTTCAAAAATTTACTTTTTATAGGAAATTTTTCAAAAATTTACTTTTTTAGGAAATTTTTCAAAAATTTACTTTTTATAGGAAATTTTTCAAAAATTTACTTTTTATAGGAAATTTTTCAAAAATTTATTTTTTATAGGAAATTTTTCAAAAATTTACTTTTTAAGGAAATTTTTCAAAAATTTACTTTTTATAGGAAATTTTTCAAAAATTTACTTTTTATAGGAAATTTTTCAAAAATTTACTTTTTATAGGAAAATTTTTCAAAAATTTACTTTTTATAGGAAATTTTTCAAAAATTTACTTTTTATAGGAAATTTTTCAAAAATTTACTTTTTATAGGAAATTTTTCAAAAATTTACTTTTTATAGGAAATTTTTCAAAAATTTACTTTTTATAGGAAATTTTTCAAAAATTTACTTTTTATAGGAAATTTTTCAAAAATTTACTTTTTATAGGAAATTTTTTATCAAAAATTTACTTTTTATAGGAAATTTTTCTAAAATTTACTTTTTAAGGAAATTTTTCAAAAATTTACTTTTTATAGGAAATTTTTCAAAAATTTACTTTTTATAGGAAATTTTTCAAAAATTTACTTTCTATAGGAAATTTTTCAAAAATTTACTTTTGATAGGAAATTTTTCAAAAATTTACTTTTTATAGGAAATTTTTCAAAAATTTACTTTTTATAGGAAATTTTTCAAAAATTTACTTTTTATAGGAAATTTTTCAAAAATTTACTTTTTATAGGAAATTTTTCAAAAATTTACTTTTTATAGGAAATTTTTCAAAAATTTACTTTTTATAGAAAATTTTTCAAAAATTTACTTTTTATAGGAAATTTTTCAAAAATTTACTTTTTATAGGAAATTTTTCAAAAATTTACTTTTTATAGGAAATTTTTCAAAAATTTACTTTTTATAGGAAATTTATCAAAAATTTACTTTTTATAGGAAATTTTTCAAAAATTTACTTTTTATAGGAAATTTTTCAAAAATTTACTTTTTATAGGAAATTTTTCAAAAATTTACTTTTTATAGGAAATTTTTCAAAAATTTACTTTTTATAGGAAATTTTTCAAAAATTTACTTTTTATAGGAAATTTTTCAAAAATTTACTTTTAATAGGAAATTTTTCAAAAATTTACTTTTTATAGGAAATTTTTCAAAAATTTATTTTTTATAGGAAATTTTTCAAAAATTTACTTCTTAAGGAAATTTTTCAAAAATTTACTTTTTATAGGAAATTTTTCAAAAATTTACTTTGTATAGGAAATTTTTCAAAAATTTACTTTTTATAGGAAATTTTTCAAAAATTTACTTTTTATAGGAAATTTTTCAAAAATTTACTTTTTATAGGAAAATTTTTCAAAAATTTACTTTTTATAGGAAATTTTTCAAAAATTTACTTTTTATAGGAAATTTTTCAAAAATTTACTTTTAATAGGAAATTTTTCAAAAATTTACTTTTTATAGGAAATTTTTCAAAAATTTACTTTTTATAGGAAATTTTTTATCAAAAATTTACTTTTTATAGGAAATTTTTTATCAAAAATTTACTTTTTATAGGAAATTTTTCAAAAATTTACTTTTTATAGGAAATTTTTCAAAAATTTACTTTTTATAGGAAATTTTTCAAAAATTTACTTTTTATAGGAAATTTTTCAAAAATTTACTTTTTATAGGAAATTTTTCAAAAATTTACTTTTTATAGGAAATTTTTCAAAAATTTACTTTTTATAGGAAATTTTTCAAAAATTTACTTTTTATAGGAAATTTTTCAAAAATTTACTTTTTATAGGAAATTTTTCAAAAATTTACTTTTTATAGGAAATTTTTCAAAAATTTACTTTTTATAGGAAATTTTTCAAAAATTTACTTTTTATAGGAAATTTTTCAAAAATTTACTTTTTATAGGAAATTTTTCAAAAATTTACTTTTTATAGGAAATTTTTCAAAAATTTACTTTTTATAGGAAATTTTTCAAAAATTTACTTTTTATAGGAAATTTTTCAAAAATTTACTTTTTATAGGAAATTTTTCAAAAATTTACTTTTTATAGGAAATTTTTCAAAAATTTACTTTTTATAGGAAATTTTTCAAAAATTTACTTTTTATAGGAAATTTTTCAAAAATTTACTTTTTATAGGAAATTTTTCAAAAATTTACTTTTTATAGGAAATTTTTCAAAAATTTACTTTTTATAGGAAATTTTTCAAAAATTTACTTTTTATAGGAAATTTTTCAAAAATTTACTTTTTATAGGAAATTTTTCAAAAATTTACTTTTTATAGGAAATTTTTCAAAAATTTACTTTTTATAGGAAATTTTTCAAAAATTTACTTTTTATAGGAAATTTTTCAAAAATTTACTTTTTATAGGAAATTTTTCAAAAATTTACTTTTTATAGGAAATTTTTCAAAAATTTACTTTTTATAGGAAATTTTTCAAAAATTTACTTTTTATAGGAAATTTTTCAAAAATTTACTTTTTATAGGAAATTTTTCAAAAATTTACTTTTTATAGGAAATTTTTCAAAAATTTACTTTTTATAGGAATTTTTTCAAAAATTTACTTTTTATAGGAAATTTTTCAAAATTTTACTTTTTATAGGAAATTTTTCAAAAATTTACTTTTTATAGGAAATTTTTCAAAAATTTACTTTTTATAGGAAATTTTTCATAAATTTACTTTTTATAGGAAATTTTTTATCAAAAATTTACTTTTTAGGAAATTTTTCAAAAATTTACTTTTTATAGGAAATTTTTCAAAAATTTACTTTTTATAGGAAATTTTTCAAAAATTTACTTTTTATAGGAAATTTTTCAAAAATTTACTTTTTATAGGAAATTTTTCAAAAATTTACTTTTTATAGGAAATTTTTCAAAAATTTACTTTTTATAGGAAATTTTTCAAAAATTTACTTTTTATAGGAAATTTTTCAAAAATTTACTTTTTATAGGAAATTTTTCAAAAATTTACTTTTAATAGGAAATTTTTCAAAAATTTACTTTTTATAGGAAATTTTTCAAAAATTTATTTTTTATAGGAAATTTTTCAAAAATTTACTTCTTAAGGAAATTTTTCAAAAATTTACTTTTTATAGGAAATTTTTCAAAAATTTACTTTTTATAGGAAATTTTTCAAAAATTTACTTTTTATAGGAAATTTTTCAAAAATTTACTTTTTATAGGAAATTTTTCAAAAATTTACTTTTTATAGGAAAATTTTTCAAAAATTTACTTTTTATAGGAAATTTTTCAAAAATTTACTTTTTATAGGAAATTTTTCAAAAATTTACTTTTAATAGGAAATTTTTCAAAAATTTACTTTTTATAGGAAATTTTTCAAAAATTTACTTTTTATAGGAAATTTTTTATCAAAAATTTACTTTTTATAGGAAATTTTTTATCAAAAATTTACTTTTTATAGGAAATTTTTCAAAAATTTACTTTTTATAGGAAATTTTTCAAAAATTTACTTTTTATAGGAAATTTTTCAAAAATTTACTTTTTATAGGAAATTTTTCAAAAATTTACTTTTTATAGGAAATTTTTCAAAAATTTACTTTTTATAGGAAATTTTTCAAAAATTTACTTTTTATAGGAAATTTTTCAAAAATTTACTTTTTATAGGAAATTTTTCAAAAATTTACTTTTTATAGGAAATTTTTCAAAAATTTACTTTTTATAGGAAATTTTTCAAAAATTTACTTTTTATAGGAAATTTTTCAAAAATTTACTTTTTATAGGAAATTTTTCAAAAATTTACTTTTTATAGGAAATTTTTCAAAAATTTACTTTTTATAGGAAATTTTTCAAAAATTTACTTTTTATAGGAAATTTTTCAAAAATTTACTTTTTATAGGAAATTTTTCAAAAATTTACTTTTTATAGGAAATTTTTCAAAAATTTACTTTTTATAGGAAATTTTTCAAAAATTTACTTTTTATAGGAAATTTTTCAAAAATTTACTTTTTATAGGAAATTTTTCAAAAATTTACTTTTTATAGGAAATTTTTCAAAAATTTACTTTTTATAGGAAATTTTTCAAAAATTTACTTTTTATAGGAAATTTTTCAAAAATTTACTTTTTATAGGAAATTTTTCAAAAATTTACTTTTTATAGGAAATTTTTCAAAAATTTACTTTTTATAGGAAATTTTTCAAAAATTTACTTTTTATAGGAAATTTTTCAAAAATTTACTTTTTATAGGAAATTTTTCAAAAATTTACTTTTTATAGGAAATTTTTCAAAAATTTACTTTTTATAGGAAATTTTTCAAAAATTTACTTTTTATAGGAAATTTTTCAAAAATTTACTTTTTATAGGAAATTTTTCAAAAATTTACTTTTTATAGGAATTTTTTCAAAAATTTACTTTTTATAGGAAATTTTTCAAAATTTTACTTTTTATAGGAAATTTTTCAAAAATTTACTTTTTATAGGAAATTTTTCAAAAATTTACTTTTTATAGGAAATTTTTCATAAATTTACTTTTTATAGGAAATTTTTTATCAAAAATTTACTTTTTAGGAAATTTTTCAAAAATTTACTTTTTATAGGAAATTTTTCAAAAATTTACTTTTTATAGGAAATTTTTCAAAAATTTACTTTTTATAGGAAATTTTTCAAAAATTTACTTTTTATAGGAAATTTTTTATCAAAAATTTACTTTTTATAGGAAATTTTTCAAAAATTTATTTTTTATAGGAAATTTTTCTAAAATTTACTTTTTAAGGAAATTTTTCAAAAATTTACTTTTTAAGGAAATTGTTCAAAAATTTACTTTTTATAGGAAATTTTTCAAAAATTTACTTTTTATAGGAAATTTTTCAAAAATTTACTTTTTATAGGAAATTTTTCAAAAATTTACTTTTTATAGGAAATTTTTCAAAAATTTACTTTTTATAGGAAATTTTTCAAAAATTTACTTTGTAGTGTATCCATACACACGACCACTACCCACATGATAAATATAGAGTACAATTGAGTGTAATGCATCAACTTACAGCATGTGCTGCATATTTCAAACACAAAACACTCAATTGCACTCAAACACTTTAATTGCGTTGACCAATAGGGTCAAAGCAGAATAATATTGTAACTTAGAAATAAGATAGACATAAAAAGAATAGATAAGACATAGAATTAGAAATTGTATAAATACGTTAGTTTTTAGAAAATAAAAATCAATTGTGAATTTGACTTAACTAAAAAAAAAATGTGTTTTATTCTTACGTTAAAAAAATGAAAAATAACATATAACCTCCACATGGCGATCCTGCCAATACGATCCTGCATATACGATTGATGATCCTGCCAATACGATCCTGCATATACGATTGATGATCCTGCCAACATAACAAAGCAAATTTAAATATACGATCCTGTCAACTCTAAAAATTTAAATATTGATGTATACGATCCTGTTGATGATACTGCTACACAAACAAAGGACTCCAAAAAACTAAATATTAATCTTGTCAACAATAATACGAGCCAAAACTCCTGATGATAGAAGAAGAACTAATTTTCTGATGAAATCTCAATGTTGCTAATTTAATCTTGAAGGTATAAACACAATTTTGTCACAGGTATGAAATAAATTAGAAATAAAATTTATAAAAACAAAAACAATGTGGTTCAATGAATCGAATGAACAATTGAACATAAACAACAACAATTCCACTCTTTCGAACAACAACATTCTCACTTTTATAATAACTGTTATAATCATAATATACGTAGTTTTTAAGATCAAAAAATATTTAAAAAAAACAATAAGTAAACAAATCAATGAAGAAAATATAGTATAAATTAATGGAACAGATAAAAGAAAAAGTGATTAAAATACATAAGAACCTAAAAAAATCCATTAATAGGAAATATAGCAAAGAAACAGTTGAAGCGAAATTAATCGAGTTAGAAACAGAGAAAGAAAATTTAGAAAAAGACAAATCAGAGAACACAGAACTTAGGAAAAACATACTAGATATAATAGAAAAATCTAAACTTTTACTACACAGACAATTAAAAGACTTAGAAATGGCCGATTTCAATATGGAAACAGCAATGAAGATAATCCCCAATTACACGGGAGATATTAAAGAATTAGATAGTTTTTTAAAAATAATAGAACTAGTATACAACTCACTAAATGAAAACGGTAAAAAACAATTAATAGAAGTGGCGTATCATATAAAACTCTCACCAAAAGTAAAAACAATATTAGGACACAGCGATGAACCAACAATTTTTTTTACACTTTCCACACTACTAAAAACAAAATTCAAATCTTCAGTAACAATTCCACAACTTCACAACACACTAACAAACCTGGTTCAAGGTAACCAGACAATAAAGAATTTTTCGGACAAACTCATGAACGCAATAGCCGAACTAAATAGACTACAAATAGAAGATCTCAATCCAAATGCCACAAACGAAGAAAAAAAAGTAGTGGAAAGGATAAATGAATCCTATGCCCTAAACATTTTCAAAAATGGCTTGAATGACCAGTTTAGACAAACGGTATTTGCATCACAACCAAAAACATTAAGTGAAGCAATCAATTTAAGCAGTGAATTAGAACAGTCAAATCAAACATCAATAATGCACTTTAGATCTCACAATGCTTTAAATATTAGAAACTTTAACAATTCCTATAGACAAAGCAACAGATATTTCCCACCAACCGAAAGAAATTTCAACTACAATAACCAAAACACAAGGTATAACCAGAACCAAAATAACAGAAATTACAACCATAATTCAAATCACTACCATAATAGGAACCCTAATAATAATTACCAAAATAGAAATCCTAATGGTAACTATAACAGAGGTAACACTCACAATTATAATAGGAGGTACAACAATAATCCCCAAACTATACATTTAATCCAGGAACAAAGAAACCAAGAATATTTGGAACACAACAACTACAATAATCTCCAGGATCAGGGAAACCAAGAAGGCTCGGAATACGTGCACAACAATATTCCAGACAGCCAAAATTAAGAGTATATAAAGTAACTAATAACAACACTAATTTCATAGTCTTAAGACACAATGACCGTGACATGACATTTTTAGTAGACACTGGCGCAGACATATCAATATGTAAAATTACAAACAAAATCAACAATGAAGAGTACTATCCAGACGAGAAATGCAAAATAACGGGAATAACAAACCAAGAAATTTACTCAATGGGAACTATAAATTTAAACCTTTTTATTGGAAACAAAACGTATATTAACAAGTTTCAATTAGTTGAAAGAAATTTTCCAATTGACACAGACGGCATAATAGGAAGAGACTTTTTGAAAAGATTTTTATGTAAAATAGATTACGAAACGTTTACAATAACAATGAATGATAATGAAAATACTATCACCTTGCCGATGCATTCGAAACCAATTCACACGCTGTCAATTAAAGTACCAGCTAGAACAGAAATAATACACCCTGTGAAATTAGAACTCAATGCCGACTCACTAATAAAAAACAAAGAGATAGCACATGGCGTATTCATAAGTAACTCGATAGCACCTAAAGTCGGTATGACACATATTAAAATACTAAACACAAACAATCACGAAGTAATTTTGAATAACATTAAACTTGAAACTGAACCTCTTGACGATTATGAAATACTTACGTATCAACAAAATAAACAAAAAACTAAATACGATAATAAACGCTTTGAAACTATTAAAAATAAATTACGAATAAATTGTAAAGACGAAAATGCAATAGAAACTCTAAACAATATTTTTAAAGAATACCAAGAAATATTCCATTTAGAGAATGAACCACTTTCGACAAACAATTTCTACACTCAAAGAATTCAAACGACAGACAATACACCAGTTTACATAAAAAACTACAGGCTCCCACACGCACATTCAAATATCGTAACAGAACAAGTAGAACAGATGCTAAAAGACGATATTATAGAAGAATCAAAAAGTCCGTACAACGCACCATTACTACTGGTACCGAAGAAAAACGTTGCAGATAAGAAGAAATGGAGAGTAGTAGTAGACTTTAGAAAACTCAACGATAAGATAGTAAACGACAAGTTTCCACTAACTCGGTTAGAGGATATACTTGATAAATTAGGACGTGCAAAATGGTTTTCTACGTTAGATATGACTAGCTCATTTCATCAGATAGAACTCCATGAAGACTCTAGACAACTTACAGCATTTTCTACATCAAACGGACACTACCAGTTTAAAAGATTACCTTTCGGACTAAAAATTTCATCTAATAGTTTTCAAAGAATGCTAACAATAGCATTAACAGGTTTAGAATCTGACGCATTCTTATATGTTGATGACATCATCGTCTTTGGATGTAGTCTAAATCATCATAATGAGAATTTAGTACGAGTTTTTGAACGATTAAAAAGATACAATTTAAAATTAAATGCAGAGAAATGCAATTTCCTTTGCCCAGAAGTAGTATACCTAGGTCACTTAATAACGAGAGATGGTGTAAAAACCGATCCGGCAAAGCATAAAACAATTAGAGAATACCCTGTACCGAAAAACGTAGATGACGTAAGACGTTTCGTAGCATTCTGCAATTACTACAGACGATTTATCCAAAATTTCGCTGATATTGCACAAAGTCTAAACGCACTACTTAAGAAAAACGCAAAGTTCAAATGGGATTCAAACTGTCAACAAGCATTTGAAACGTTAAAAGAAAAGCTTATCCAACCACCAATTTTACAATATCCAAACTTCGATAAGCCTTTCATTTTAACAACTGACGCATCAAATTATGCTTTAGGAGCAATCCTTTCCCAAGGTGAAATTGGTCAAGATTTACCTATATCCTATGCAAGCAAATCCCTACAAAAACATGACCTAAACAAGCCGGTAATAGAGAAGGAACTTCTCGCAATCCATTGGGGAATTAATTTCTTTAGACCTTACCTATACGGTAGAAAATTTATAGTGGTCACAGACCATAGACCTCTAGTATCTTTATTTGCACACAAGAACCCATCATCAAAAATGACAAGAATACGACTCGACCTATGTGATTACGACTTTGAAATAGTATATAAAAAAGGTAAAATGAATACAAACGCAGACGCGCTATCAAGGATAGATATTGACTCAAATATTTTGAAACAAATGATACCATCGGAAATAGATGAACAAGCAAAAAGAGCTTTAGTTATTACAAGGGGCATGATGAACAAAAATAAAATTATTGAAGAAGACAAAAATATGAATACCAATGAAATAAATAAAACTGAAAATTTAAAAATTTGGGAATGTATATCTATTAATGATATTAAAAATGTTATGAAATTGAAATTTAGCATCGACATGAATGCAAAGAATACTAAAATAAATATTGAAAGTAATTATGTACACATCCGATGCACAGTGGTTTACGGACGCTTTTTTTTGGAAATAATTCTGTAACTTTTGAACGACTGGAGATATTTGAATGAAATTTGACATGGTGGTAGTCAAGGAGTATTTGAGTTGGTTTTTAAAAGCACTGGTCCATGAGGGGTCGGGAGAGTGATTGATGGACCTTCAAAGTTGGTCACCTCGGGTGTTCGATTTTTTTAAAAATTCGCCAAAAATCCATTTATGTATGGATTGAAAAGAAATTTTAAACTTAAGTTGTCCTTGAGAAGATCTACAAAAAATATGCTTAAATGTGTAGGTTATCTCCTTTGGATTTCGAGATATTTGGGTAAAAAGGAATTTTTAGGTTGATTTTTTACCTCTTTTTTTAAGCTTTTTTTGATCTGGTGGACGCATCTGAGGACCAAAAATTTTTTAAGAATATTCTTTAAATTTGTAATAAAATTCTGAATAATTTTTGTGCAAGTTAGTTATAGAAATCTTCTTTTGTTTAAAAGTTAAAAATATTCAAAGTTGAAACTTACAAAAAATTTCGCTTTTTTTTTAGTTTTTCCCCAAAAGATAGCTATATTTTTTCACTAATAAAAAAATATTTTCTTAAGAAACATAAAAAGATTTTTAAAGTTTTTAAAAGAAAACATAATGAGAATGCGTATAAAACAAATTTCTTGCTAATTGGACTTTTGGTCCTCGCACATGTCCTCTCCAAAAAATGGCAATTTGTAAAAAAAAAAATTAGTTTAAACAAAAATTTCTCAAAAGGCAAAGCACCGATTTGAAAAAAATTATAATGTTCATATTTTCCAATATATCTGTTATTGATTAGAAAAGTTTTTTCTGAAACGCGCTGCAAATAGAGACAGTGTTGCCATATTTGTAAAAAAACTCATTTTTTGAAACACCTTTTTCCCCAGTTGGGAATTGGGGAATTTTTAAGTTAAAATTGGGAATTTTTTTTAGTCTATTGCTTTTACATCTTATTGGTCTACATTACTACAAAATTTCATTGTAATATCTTTATCCATGTCATTTCCACAGAATATCAAAGATTAAAAATATTTTCCTTAAAAAAGCAGAAAAACAATTTTTTTTTGTTTTACGATACAAAGTGTAAAAAAAGTAACGCACTTAAAAAAAACTTTTACTTAGTGCTAATCTCCTAGTCTTTCCCGATCTAATGATACTAAACATGTATATAAAGCATTAATACCGAGTCTTAAAAAACTCTGAAAAGTTTGGCCCCCGTAGCATTTTTACACTGTTTATTTAAATATAAGTGATGAATTTGTGCATATAAAGTTAATTATCATACTCAAATATTTCACTATTTTTAAGATGACAATGATCCTTCGCTAATAAAAATTTCACTGGATCTCATTTCAATCAGTTCCTTATTATTTCTCACGGATTTTAGCTGATTATCAGGTATATTCCTATATTTCAGATCATATGCTATATGTAGCATAAATTCTAAAAATCGGATACGTGCATGTAGGGGCGATATACCAAATTCCAGAACCTCTTGATTAATTGCAGTACTAGCTGATGCATCTTCTGAAGTTTGTAGAAATTCCGATTTCTTCTTTCCGCATAATGAGCATTTCCAAGTTGAATGGGTTTCCGTTATAGCGTTGCTTACTTTTCCATCTATCATTGTCAATTGAAGCTCAAAATTTACATTAATCAAATATCCATGTATGTCTATGCAGACTGGACTCAAATTGTCTATTGAATATTTGATATCATCAACCCAATTTTTTGTGCTTGCTGCATTTTCTTTTAAATATTCGAATCTGATCGGTCTGCAAAATGCCTTTGATCCTGGAGATGTGTTAACCCACACATATTCAGTACGCTCTTTTGATGTGGATGGTTCAGAACGATTCTTTCTTAATCTTAGTGGTACTAGGGATGCCATAAAAACGCTTCTGTAGTCATTTGTGTTCTGATGAGATGTTGATTGTTTGTATTCCGGTAATCCAGATAAACCGTCACATCCCCATTTACATATTAAAGTTAAGTCCTTGTTGTCAAGTTTCTTGGCTTCTTCTTCAGACAATGTAGTAGATATCAGCCTTGATGCCGTATTTTCCAATAATTTTGATAAATCCACAGATGCACTTTCGTCTCCTATCACGTTTGTTGGTATTAAGTTTTTTTTGGTTTTTAATAACGCATTATATCCTGGTAAAATTGAGTGTCCTTTGTCTCGTAATGCCTTACAGAGTTTAATATATTTATTTTTACTCAATTTCAACTCGAGCATAAGAGCAAGTGCTTCTTCCTCCGAAAATTCTGATTGAGAAGAAGGAGTTGGTATACTCTTAATAATTCGCTTAAGACGTTTAGGAGAAGCCTCTGGGAGAATATCTGCTATTTGTTTAGCTTCAGCTGGTTGATTATTTCGTTTGAGCACTTCCTTAAAGGAATCTTTGATTTCAGTATCCGAATGAGTAGAAAGAACTTCGGATAATCGCATCTTTTTAGATCTTTCTCCGAGATCATCATAGTTTTTTAGAGGGGCTCCAGCACCAGAAGTTTTAAGCTCAATTGAGTCCTTCAGCCAGTCTTTAAATTTAGATTCAAATCTTTTTAAACAGTAATTAACCGACTTAATTTTAAGTTCAAATAACTTTACAAATTTTACGACTTTGTCTTCCTCACTATTGAGAATCATGGAGTTAGTTTGACTTTTAGCATATCGCATGATTATTTTAATTTTTTCTGCTCTCGAACTGCTTGGTTGTTCAAAAAGAATATCGCACAACACTTTAAATTCCAATGTTATAGCCATGATGTTTTAACTGTTAATAGCAGTTACATTTAAAACTTTCTTTTTTATATTAAAAAAAAACATTTTTTATATATACCTGTATCCAAAGAATAATAAAGAAATCAATGAATTAATGTATTTTTTACCTCTAAAAATAGGTGCATATATAACTCAACCAATATGTGCGTCTCGTAAAACCTACCTGTATGGAGGTGAGTAACCATATCCTTTCTGACCATTATGAAAAACCCAAGTTGTAACAATTTTTACCTATTGCATTAACTTTCACATTAAAAAACATTTTATAACCTTAACATAATTTTGCAATTTTTTCAAATACACCAATTTTAAATACCGGAAAAATGCCTTTAAATCTTATTTTAAATAAATTGTCACACTGTTACTATAAAAGTACTCTTCTAATTAAACTTTTGCTACAAATTATGGATATATTACCTTTACACTGTTATCAAAATCGGTGCCTTACTCGTACTTACTTATTTAGAATCTTTTACTAAAATTTTATTTTTTAGCTTGGAACAAAAGGCAAAATCGAATAAAATTTTTTTAAGTCATTCTTATAATGTTTTCTTTAAAAAAATAAAAAACTATTTATATCTTTTTGAAGAAAATATTTGTTTATTAGCGAAGGATCATTGTCATCTTAAAAATAGTGAAATATTTGAGTATGATAATTAACTTTATATGCACAAATTCATCACTTATATTTAAATAAACAGTGTAAAAATGCTACGGGGGCCAAACTTTTCAGAGTTTTTTAAGACTCGGTATTAATGCTTTATATACATGTTTAGTATCATTAGATCGGGAAAGACTAGGAGATTAGCACTAAGTAAAAGTTTTTTTTAAGTGCGTTACTTTTTTTACACTTTGTATCGTAAAACAAAAAAAAATTGTTTTTCTGCTTTTTTAAGGAAAATATTTTTAATCTTTGATATTCTGTGGAAATGACATGGATAAAGATATTACAATGAAATTTTGTAGTAATGTAGACCAATAAGATGTAAAAGCAATAGACTAAAAAAAATTCCCAATTTTAACTTAAAAATTCCCCAATTCCCAACTGGGGAAAAAGGTGTTTCAAAAAATGAGTTTTTTTTACAAATATGGCAACACTGTCTCTATTTGCAGCGCGTTTCAGAAAAAACTTTTCTAATCAATAACAGATATATTGGAAAATATGAACATTATAATTTTTTTCAAATCGGTGCTTTGCCTTTTGAGAAATTTTTGTTTAAACTAATTTTTTTTTTTACAAATTGCCATTTTTTGGAGAGGACATGTGCGAGGACCAAAAGTCCAATTAGCAAGAAATTTGTTTTATACGCATTCTCATTATGTTTTCTTTTAAAAACTTTAAAAATCTTTTTATGTTTCTTAAGAAAATATTTTTTTATTAGTGAAAAAATATAGCTATCTTTTGGGGAAAAACTAAAAAAAAAGCGAAATTTTTTGTAAGTTTCAACTTTGAATATTTTTAACTTTTAAACAAAAGAAGATTTCTATAACTAACTTGCACAAAAATTATTCAGAATTTTATTACAAATTTAAAGAATATTCTTAAAAAATTTTTGGTCCTCAGATGCGTCCACCAGATCAAAAAAAGCTTAAAAAAAGAGGTAAAAAATCAACCTAAAAATTCCTTTTTACCCAAATATCTCGAAATCCAAAGGAGATAACCTACACATTTAAGCATATTTTTTGTAGATCTTCTCAAGGACAACTTAAGTTTAAAATTTCTTTTCAATCCATACATAAATGGATTTTTGGCGAATTTTTAAAAAAATCGAACACCCGAGGTGACCAACTTTGAAGGTCCATCAATCACTCTCCCGACCCCTCATGGACCAGTGCTTTTAAAAACCAACTCAAATACTCCTTGACTACCACCATGTCAAATTTCATTCAAATATCTCCAGTCGTTCAAAAGTTACAGAATTATTTCCAAAAAAAAGCGTCCGTAAACCACTGTGCGATGTAGCGATAAATCAACGAATCAAGATTCGAATTTGAGGAAGCACTCGAATAGTAATAATCAAAACTATAATGAAGAAAGATCTAATGATAATTCATCTACGACACTAGAGTCGAATTTGAAGAAATTAGTATCAAGAATGCATAAAGAAAATATTAAAGAGCTTGCAATTACAAGTAATGATGAAATATTCCGATATTTCAGCAAAGAAGAATTCAAGAAAATATATGGAAAAATTGAAATAAATGGTAAAAAACCAACATTAAGAATTATCATATACAACGCCCCCAAACAAGTAGAAGATATTTTAACTAAATACAAACTCATAGACGATTTCCACAATTCAACACACGGAGGACACTTAGGAATACGAAAAACAATTAGTAAACTAAAACAAAGGTACATATGGAAAAATATGAGTCAAATGGTCAAGAAATTCATATCAAACTGTGACAAATGTGCAAGAAATAAACAAACAAAGCATACCAAAGAACCCTTAACAACAACCGACACCCCATGTAATGCATTTGAAGTAGTATCAATAGATACAGTCGGACCACTTAGGATATCAAATGACAACAGATATATTCTCACCATGCAATGTGAGTTAACAAAGTTCGTAGTAGCATATCCAATGCCATCAAAAGATGCGACGACCACCGCGAAGACTCTAGTTGAAGAATTTATACTCAAGTACGGTCATTTTAAAATTTTGAAATCTGATAGAGGCACAGAATTCAACAATGAACTGATGTCCAACATATGTGAGTTATTAAAGATAAAGCAAACATTTTCGTCACCATACCACCATGAAACTATTGGTGCACTTGAAAAAAATCATAGAACCTTAAATGAATATTTGTTATCATTTGTCGAAAACCATGAATGGGACAAATGGATTTCATATTTCACATTTGCTTATAACACAACACCTCATGTTGATACTGGTTATTCACCATATGAACTTGTGTACGGGAAATTACCAAGTTTACCCACAGACACAATAAACAATAACAAAACAAAATTCTATGACTACGACAATTATATTCATGAACTACGTGTCAGATTACAATATGCAATTAAGAAGGCCAGAGAATTGACGGTCAAGTTTAAAGAAAAACGAACTCTAAATGACGCTTGTAAATATCATAAAAAATTAAATTTAGAAATAGGAGACTTAGTTTTATTGAAAGTAGAAAATAGAAATAAAAACATGGCACCCTACATTGGACCATTTGAAATAGTAGAACGAAGAGGAGTAAATTCAATTATAAACCAAAATGGATTATATAAAGAAATTCATAACAATTTATTAAAACCATACACACCAAACATGAATCAAATGTAACATTATTATCACAAAAATTAATATATCATAAAAATTAGTTATAAATACTCTAAGATACAAAAATATATTCATTAAGAAAATTTTAGTCTTAAAAATTAAACATAAACAAAAAAAAAAAAATATAAAAATTTTTTTCCTAAAATTTTCTCTTAAGGGTGAGGGTGTAGTGTATCCATACACACGACCACTACCCACATGATAAATATAGAGTACAATTGAGTGTAATGCATCAACTTACAGCATGTGCTGCATATTTCAAACACAAAACACTCAATTGCACTCAAACACTTTAATTGCGTTGACCAATAGGGTCAAAGCAGAATAATATTGTAACTTAGAAATAAGATAGACATAAAAAGAATAGATAAGACATAGAATTAGAAATTGTATAAATACGTTAGTTTTTAGAAAATAAAAATCAATTGTGAATTTGACTTAACTAAAAAAAAAATGTGTTTTATTCTTACGTTAAAAAAATGAAAAAAATTTTTCAAAAATTTACTTTTTATAGGAAATTTTTCAAAAATTTACTTTTTATAGGAAATTTTTCAAAAATTTACTTTTTATAGGAAATTTTTCAAAAATTTACTTTTTATAGGAAATTTTTCAAAAATTTACTTTTTATAGGAAATTTTTCAAAAATTTACTTTTTATAAACAAATTTTTCAAAAATTAGCTTTTTAAAGGAAAACCCTTTATATTTCAATTAAAAAAAAAAATTTTCAAAATAAGGTTTTCATATGTATGTGCTATTTATTTTCCTATTACTGGTGGCAGCAAATGAATTGTTTGCCCTTGGCTGTTTTAAAGTGAATGAAAAATGATAGAAGGAAATGTTTGAGTTAAACGGAAAAGTAAATTTCACACTTTGTTTTGCTTTAATGTAAAACTGATGAGTGAATTCAAAGGAAATGCAATTTTCATATGCAAATATGCGCACGTATGCATATACATATACATACATATGTATGTATATAATTTACTTATTTTATTGCTTTTGCTAAAGGCTTGAATGTATGTAAGCAAAATAATCTATAGAAATATGAGATATTTTGGGAAATTATTTTCATTTATTTTTTTAAATAGATGGAAATGTACAAAAAATTCAGGGCCAAATCGCCGCATTCGATATCGATCGAAAACTTTGACAATTAAGCCAATATTGTGTAACATACCTTAGGGATAATTTATTTTGCAAAAAGTTTATTACGATTTTATATGTAAACATATCCATTTGTATGTCAAAATATTTAATTAAATGAAATTATTTTGCTATCAGGAAACTTTTAACAAATATGTTACAATATAGTGAACATTATAAGCTTTATATACTTATATTATTAAGATTATCCTAAAAGTATGCCACACAAATTTTTTGAAATATTTCACATTTCGATCGACTATGAATGCTTCGATTTGGCTCTTGCTGAAATGTATAGTTTTCTAAAAGAAAACTTTATAGGATTTTCTATCGGTAGCATTTGCCTTAATATTCATAAACAAATCTATATATGATCCAAAAAGAAGCTTTCTCTAAAAACTTATATATTTCAAAACGTGTGTCAAAGAGTATGTATACAATTATTAAAACTTTCTGCTAAAATTCTGTAAAAGTTTGTTCTTGAACTTCTTAGA